>DWGO01001165.1:0-10180 GCA_018247635.1 Eurytides dolicaon deicoon | reverse complement strand
GACTCTGCAAGAGTCCTACCACTTTCTGTAATTCGCCCAGTAATTACACTGGCATAATTGCCCTTCAAACCGAAACACAATAATTCTTACGTTTTACTACCTGGCAGTAGAATAAATGGCGATGCAGCGGTACCACCTCAGACGGACTCAGCAAAAGAGTCCTACCACTTAGAATTAATATTGTAATGAAATGACCGGACTAATCTTTTGGTAGCATCGGATAAGTATCTCGCAATCCTTGTCCTTATTAATTTTGTGCTTCCTGGGTTATTTGTTTGTCTATTTTTCGTGCAGCACCAAATGTAATACTTTAAATATTGTCATAATAACAACACTATATGATTATTGATCTATTCATATTTTATCTCTGAAGTGATAAAACCTATTTTATTTTTTCGAGATAAAGTGACGAGACGAGAAGTCGTGCGCCTGATGGTAAGCGTCACGCCTGCCCATAACAACACAGTACCACAAAGAGCATTCTTGGCTTTGTGCTGCGCTCGTCACCCAGAAATATTAGATGGTCTACATCTTTGCCCTGTAATTTCACTGGCACCATTGCCCTTCAAACCGGAACACAGTAGCTCCTTACACACTACGGGAAATGTCACCACGAGAAATACGAGATTAACGTGTAACTTAAAAAATACTAAATCAATCTAATCTCTGTACTATTTAATTAAATATTCTAGACTACATAATAGTAGATCGCGAAAATATTTTTACAGGGAAACTCATTTCTATTCCCAAATAGTACGTTAAGTGAGTAATAACCACAGAGTATCGGCTTTTGTCAATACAAATGTACGCTCACTGACGACGTAATCAACGTCAACGTCAGATGGAATGCGAAGAGATAAATACGTTTAAAAATGGAATGGTGTTTTCGGCGTAATATGTTTTACACGTTCCGGAGTAAAATATGAAAAATATACTCGCGATCAAAATGTCAAAATTTATCTCTTTTTTCTTTTATTTTAACTTAAAAAAAGCGCTACAAGAGCGCAAATAAATTTCACACGCCCACATCCACAACAATTATCTGTAATTCGTACAAATGTTTGCCCTTGGAGGGAATCGAACCCACGACCCGCGACATCGAAGCCGATAGCATAACAACCGTGTGAAACGCATATCAAAATGTCTTTTTTTTAATAAGATAAAGTGATGAGACGAGCAAGTCGTGCGCCTGATGGTAAGTGTCTACCTGCCCATAGTAACACGGTACGTGCTTGCGTCTGTGCTGCGCTCTTCACCCCGATATATACATGGTCTATCTTTGCCCAGTAATTACGCTGCCAATATTGCCTTTCATACCGTAGTGACACTACTGCTTGGAGGCAGATGACAATGCAGTGGTACCATCCCAGGCGGAAGCAAATATACGCAAAATAATCCTACCACTTATAAAATATGTAATACTTATAAATCATATAATTATAAAATATATACTACAATTACAAAATATCTATGTTTTACAATTCTCATGCGCGTGAAATATTAAACATTTGCACAAACACTGATAAACAATGCACGTTGATTAACAACATAAATCGGATCACAACGTGCTAATTTTAAACATGATGTAACGTATTGCAACACATTACAGTGGAAAATTTATTTATAAAATCAGTCAGTTATTTATGAGTAAAAGAAAAAAATACAAGAAATCTAGCCTTTATACAGAAGAGGCTTGCACTAAGCAATGGGACGACTGTTTTTTTTTACGAGATAAAGTGACGAGACGAGCAAGTTGCGCGCCTGATGGTAAGCGTCACGCTTGTCCATAACAACACAGTAGACAGAGATATTAGATGGTCTATCTCTTTGCCCTGTAACTACGTTGACATCATTGCCCTTCAAATCGGAACACAGTAGTGCAATGCAGTGGTACTTTTTTGTTTTCTGTATTCAATTATAATTTCTTTTTGCCGCTATCAAACACAAATTTAATATAACTGTTTCTTACAAAAATAGATATATGGGGAACAATTATATCGTTATTATGTATATGCCCTTACTAGTCGTATATATGTTTTTATTCACCTATTCTCATACTTACATCTGATTACAGTCATTTTGAATTACAAAAAACCGAAATCGTTAATAATTTAAATACAAAAAGTTTTTAGTTTTCCTTTTATAACAGAG
This sequence comes from Eurytides dolicaon deicoon, assembly GCA_018247635.1. NCBI lineage: Eukaryota > Metazoa > Arthropoda > Insecta > Lepidoptera > Papilionidae > Eurytides > Eurytides dolicaon. The sequence goes on along the minus strand of DWGO01001165.1, from coordinate 8,029 downwards.
CTATGCATATCAATATATTCAATTAGTAATAATAGTAGTATAGTCTTTACCCGGGAAGCGATGAATTCTGGACTAGACAACGATTTAAGTAAAGCCCTTCCCAACTGCTTTTCAATCCCCGTGCGGGTCAAAAGTTTGAATGACCCATGAACAGATTGACATGACAGAGTTTCGAGCCTACGTGAAATTGTGATTATGATTTCATAATTGTCAAAATCCCTTACCCAAATATTTCCGAATACCGGCTTAGTTTTATTTTAAGAAAATAGAAAGGATATTATTTATCCTTTAGTAAAACCTCTATGAGTGTACTATAGATCTTTGAAGTTAAATAATCAGTTAGTAACGAAATAGATATTCTTTACAGAGAAATCGATCAACATCAGCAGTATAACAGTCGTTTGTAACAACCTTTGTCCTGTTGTTAGTGTTGACATTAAAATTAACACGACGATGTCAAACAGGCGAATGTGACATGCTATGACGTCACTGCTATTGACAGAAGCGTTATTATCAACATGTAACCGATAACAGTGATAATTTTAACATAACACGAGGATATCACGCCTCTACGCCTCATGTGTAGATTACTCGATATACATTTTACCTCGATAATAGATTAGGTAGATAAAGACTTTATGGTAGTTATTATCGGCTATATTTAGCAATATTATCTTGAGTAAACTCACACATTTCAAATTAAAGATTCGCAGACCTTAATAGACATAGAATTTTCATCTATTATATTATAAGTTAAGAGATGACAATGAAAATTTCATCATATTTGACGATGTCGCCGTGTAATATGATTCGTGATTGACGTGATGAAGTTGATGTAATAAATTTTACAAGAACAAAAACACAATCTTTCTACAATCGCTTTTTATAACAAAAGCAGTCAGCCGAAAGCGTCAGTGCAGCTGAGCTAGTACTGAATATTTTACATACCGCTACCGGGATAACGCTTTTTGGCAGCGTGTCGCAATTTAAAGCTGCGAACTGTACCTCGAGTACGGACACGTACAAGGGCTTAGCGAGATTGTTTTTGCTAGATACGTAAAAGAAGTTTTCGTATTAGGCCGTCTTAAGGCGGATCTAGAGGGTCGTAAAAGAGATGTACTCACTCGTAAACACGTTTCAGGTAGCCGTCCGGCGGGATGATCTGTCCCCCGCAACTCTGCAGACTCTCCGCAATGAAGGCGCACACGCCGCCTCTATTCTCTTTTACACCTTTGCAAATTTTCCCAACTTCGTCGGCGTACATCTGTCCGAGCAACTCTACCGAATGAGCGTGCTTCGGTTGCGTGTACTTTCCTCTATATACGTCAGGGACCGGTGCCTATTATTTATAAACATCGATTAAAAAGAGTCTTATAAATCTAAAATAATTGTAATATTGAAAGTTTTGCCTCGACATTTTTATAGATATGGATACAAAAGAAAACGTCTTTACGGTAACGTTTAAACAATTTCTTTTACTTATTTATGATTTTTTCGGTACTTTTAGTTTTGACATTTAATACAATTTTATGGGCAGCTAGCACACACAAATTGTTTGGGAATTGTTACATCAATTATGTGGGCATTAACTAATAGCTTCTAACATTTGAGCCCGTCTCGAACTCGAAGGGTTTTATCTCATTTATGTGGGGCAAATTGCACGTGTACCGATAAAGGGTGATATTACAATATTCGTACAAAATATTCATTCCCCATTTAGAGTTGGGTTATTCTAATTGAAACTGAAATCATTTGATACATTGCTAACGAACGTGAATTAATACGTTAAGACTACATCGAAGGAGGTAGTAGAATTGGGTACATTGGGGTATACATATGCCTGGGGGTAAGTGGGCGGGAGTTAGGTGCATGGCCAACTCACCACGTGAACCCACTCTGGCTTCTCTGGCCCTCCTGGTAGGTTCAGTTTGTAGGGAGACACATCAATCATAGACGTAAGGTGCCCATGATACGCGCTGTAACAAACAGGCGCTAGTAGCACCTAAGAAACTTCGAGCGTCTCGAAGTAATCCACAACCATCCAATCCATTCTCACACTACTATTTGTTGGCGGAATCCTCTCGAACGAATCAGCGATATAATAACTTGTGAAAACTATCGAAACTCGATCAGAGTTCTTATTGGTTCTAACTTTACTTCTAAACCCAATATAGATTGAGCGCATTTGCGACAAGGGAAACTAGATTAGGGCATTATTATATTACTATTAAAGTTCATTGGCCGCTTATTATTGAAACAATTGCATTGTCGTTCTTAATAAAAAAAGATTAAGAAATATCGCATATTAAGCGATTTATATAATTGGACAATACTTTTACAAGACAAAATAAAACTCTGATGACATTTCAAGAGGGGACCATCGCCAACAACCTTTCGCGTTCATTTATATCAAATGCAAAACTATCATCATTAAACACATCCAGGCTTATAAATCATTATAAAACAAAAAACACTCACTGGTCTAACGTAATGACATCTTTGTTCTTCGTGTGAACCTTGGCCAATCTGAGTGCGAGGTCGTTGGCCTCTGAGCCCGAGTTGACTAAGAAACAGACCGAAAGTGGTTCAGGCAAGGTCTTGACGAGCCTCTCCGCCAATATGACAAGCTCATCGTGAAGGTATCGATTGTTGGTTGATATAAGCGACATCTGATTTCTGCCCGCTTCGACCACGTGCGGATGACAATGTCCCACTGTTTATAAAGAAATTCCCAATTAAATACGTCAATTATTGCAACGAAAAGAATTCGATATAACATTTTTAGGAGTTGGTTACGTGGCTTTATCAAAACTCTTGTTACTAATAAATAAATATACTATATATATGACCCGCAAATTAGACTAATTTATTGATGGTTCTCATATCCAAAATGAAAACTATTAAACTCTTTAGGCCGAAAGCAGGCCATAGAAATATTCTAAAAATATTGCCTTCGTAAGACGGTCAAGTAAAAATAATAATCACATTAAAACTACAAATGCTAATATTTTTGTAAGCATGTTTTACGACGTGATTTCAAGATATCAATTGTGACATCAAATGTAAAATTCATATCAAAGACACAGCTTAGTCATACAAAAATAGACTAATTATTATCAATATAATTCAATCACTTTCATTGTCTGTTATAGGTCAGAATCTTTATTTTTTTCTCTTCCGAAAAATAAATACTCTAACTTTGATGTACCACCATTATTAATTTGTTTATTTTTCGTAACCGCTCACGCTTCTATTTGTATCTTAAAGGTAAAACATTATAGATACACTAACCGTGTGCAACGTTATTGATGCAATCTAGATATCTCTCGCCCGTCTCGTCGTACATGAACTGGGCGATGCCCCGGACGATTTTCAGCGGCGACGAGCGGAAAAACAACTGACAGGCGGCCCTGGAACAAATTTACCGTTATCCGACTCCACCCAATAGCCGTTCGACCATAATGGATAAGGCGCCATTATGGGTAACAAATCGACACGTACTGCCTACACAGCCTGAGAGCTTTGTATGCTGTTTAGTGTTAAACATCCCTATAAATATGTGAGGAAGCCTGCAAGATTGTTCTAGTGAGAAGTGTTACTCACCCAATATGTTTCTCGCGCTTCTTAATGGTTTCGGATTTCGGCATAGACTGTAGGTAAGCCATTTTAGTAGTTTTATCTGAAAAGAGAATAGAAAATTCAATTTCCCATTTGTCGGTAGCGACACAGTCGAGTTGAGAAATTCGTCTGAATTATTTCAAATCGTCCCCAATGCTTTTCCTTAAGTGATACCATTTATAAAATCCACTTAAAAATAACATCAACCGATCATCTTTATACCCAGCCATCGTTTTGAAAGTGGAGTGGATTTTTCAAAAAGAAAAATTGTCGCCGCGAGCGAACAATTTCATTTTGTCATTCTAATTCCATTGTCTCCCCGTGATGTAGGACGATAAATTTTTTAAAAAGACAGAATAAATCAAACAGACTACTAAGTAATTCCCTGGCGGTCGGTTTCGTTCCTCGAACAAAGTTAAAATCGATTTATGCAAAACGTTCAGTTGTCGATCGCAATAAAACGTCGGTAATAAAATTGTGGGATTTTTCTTTTTTTTCTCTTTTCCCGTATTAAGTGGAATATTGGAAAACTGGAATTCAATGTCAGATTGGCAGGGAGAAAAGATTCGAATGAGATTGAGCAGCCCGACTGGGTAAAGATCTCGTTTTAAAATAAGAATCCCCGCTTCGTCTACTGTCAACTCTATTGGGATTGCGTCTATCTTAGATAGTTTATAAGGTTACGCGGATACCGTTGAGACCCAACAACGTGTACTTGCGGAAAAACAGAATCTTGAAAAGTAAGTCTCGATATATATTGGAAACGTTAAAATGCTTGTATTTTCGCTTCCATTCCAGAAAAGTTTCGCTACTTCTAAAACGAAGAAAAATATAATATGTTCCAAACACACAGAAATATATGTAATTCAAGGAATACCGAAGATGGCTTTAAAGTGTGGAAATATTCTGTCACACTATTTGATGGCAATTCTAAAAATGTATATGAATCGGAAGGATTTTGATAAACTAATAGTGATATTACATATTATAATAAATTCTGATTTATGAATAAAACATAACCTTTAAAAGGACTGACCTGAATAATATAATACATCAACGACTCCCCAACCTATGCACGGCTTGAGCGAATATATTTATAGCTAAATGCAACATCTAAAAATATCTCCGGGTACAAGTCTAAAATAGTTCGCTTTGAATGAACTTTGAAATACTAATAATACATTAATTACTTACCGGGTGGTGGGTGTGTGTGGGTTGATTAATTAATATTGTTATGGGAGGTTAGTGAGCGTCACGTGAGGCGCCTGAGCAAGTAATGCTGGTTGTGATCTCATGTCGAATGATTATATAGATGCGGGTGGGCTGCGCACGCCCTCGCCGGGGCCAATCACGGCGAATTGGCGCAACGCTATCGCCGTGATAAGCGCGCATGATGACAAAAGTCGGCGGACACGCGGCTCAAATCAAGCCGGCATGGAGCGGACGCATGGCCGTTAAGGGGAAGCCTCTATCGGCCTCTTAACTACTATAAAGCGGTAATAGAACATTCACTCATTCTCTTTTTTACGACATAAAGTAACGGGACCACCAAGTCCTGGGCCTGACGGTAAGCATTAAGCCTGCCCATAACAACACAGAACTTGCTTGGCTTTGTGCTGCGTTCATCCAGATATAATATCTTATAAGAAGATATAATAGACTATCGTCTATCTTCTTGCCCTGTAATTCGCTGGCATCAATGCCCTTTAAACCGGAACACAGTAATGCTTACATACTACTGCTTGGCGGCAGAGTATCCGGTAATGCAGTGATACCGCCCCAGTCGGACTCTGCAAGTGCCTTACCACTTATAAAAAAAATAGTCCTAATTTTTATGCCATAACTGCTCACTAAAACTAATGAATAGTTCTTAATACACGAAAAAGCTTATTGTCAACAAACAGAAGTCGAAGGATACGTCTTCGAGACCTATGCATGTACAAGAAGAAAGCCTATTCTGATCTAAAAAGACAACAACTTATTTGAAAATCTTCTGAAACTAGGATATTCGTTTATTTCAATAGCGTTTAGTATCATCCTTTGGATATTATGAATGGGGTCTTGATGACGCAATGAGCAAATTAGCACCGTACTTATCTAAGTAATTAAATAGTTTAAAGTGCTGCTCCGCTCCGCACTGTTCTTGTCACCCTGAGAGAGAATTAATTACACCTCTATGCACAATGTATCTATTTACTCTCAAAATATTGACCTTCACACCTGACACACAATACTCTAATGCTTGTATATTATTAAAATAGCTAGCAACGGTATGCAACTCTCCAGAGGAGACAGAGAAGTCTTTATAAAGTCAAAATCTGAAATATGAGCTACATGTTTTTCTATTAGGGTTTTACTGATTGTTTTGTCTTTGACACTTAAAAGATGTTTTGTAATGACTCAATAATTGTCCTACATCTGAGTACCTACCTAATGTAAAAGGAATAATCTTAGATACAGTATAGGAACGGTCTTCCCAATTATTAATTTCATTCTAAAATAAAATTCAATATATATTAAAGGCATGTGACGGCCTCGTTGGCATGTTTAGTAAAAGTAGATATTTCAATAATCAGAAATGCAAATATAACCTTGAGTCGTACTGTGTATAAAAAAGAGACCCATACACTTGGACATAAGTGACTCTTACTACCTTACTCGTAATAATGTCCTCACTGCACAACGATAAGATCCAAGCAACTCGCCTGTCACGATAACCGCCGCATTGTCTTTTAGGAAATTAAATATGCATTGCCTTTTAAACCAAATCATAGTAGGGCCTGCACATTGGTGAGGTGTTGAAGTAGGAGCACAGACATGCAATAGAACTTGGGCACAAGCGGTTTGCAGTGTCACCCATCGCGAAGCCTGGCTCCGTGCTACGAGATATGCGCACCTCACTTTTCAACTGACAGAAGCAAACAAACTTCACCGGGCACAGGTGTTTTGGTAAGTACTTACGACGACATAATACTACCACTATATAGAGGAAACCATTATTCTGCGTAACATTTGTTGGCGCTAGTCTTTTTCTGCGAATTTGTTAATCTGAAAACGGTTTGGAAGAGACCGCAGATAGAAATCGGGAAAAGACAGATTCCGCATAGTGTTATCAACGTCAGGACGATGTGAATGGATGTGATGTTTTAACAGCTTACCTAACTATACCTGTAGAGACACTGGGTCCGTAGGTGATCAAGATGGGGTTTGGCCTGCTAAGAGAGGCTCTAAGTGGTCTAGTGGTACCGTTAAGTATCGATGACACACCGAAGTCATTTGTCTCCCTAAAACGTGCTGGCGCATCGTGTCGAAGAGCAGCGGTGCATTCCGTTGGAAATCCCGGACTCCTAATGCACTGTGGGTAGCTACCGGGGTGGTTTTACTGGGTAAAAATCCCACATTACCTTGTCTTCCCCCAGGAGGCATAGTATATCTGGAAGATTAGAAACAAAAATGTCTTGCACATTACTGCTTGGCTATATAATAACAAGATTAGAGATTAAATTTCACTAGATTAACATAATATTAATAATATTATATGGTTATATAACATCTTGATAGACCACGCGCACCACACATACCTAGCGCACGCAGAAGCAGGCTGGTTCTGTGTGGAACTCTATTCTTAAGGGCTAGCGTGTCGCTTATCATACAGCTCACGACTTGGAAGAGACATACCATCATAAAACTTGGACTGAAGACCGTAGCGCAGAGCCAAGCAGGATCGGTGTGGCACTTGTTATAATTGGAAAAGTGTCGCTTACTATAAGACGCACAACTTGCCTCTTCACCTATATCCTTAGAAAAAATGAAGATGAGGTATCTATGGCACCACCAGGCTTATAAAATACAAAATACGAACTAAGTGTTGCGCTAAAATAAGTTCAAATTTTCCCAACTACGTGACAGAGACAAGGGAAGCCAACTAAACTGTTAGCGAGTGTTACAACAGGCACTTTTTTATTAAGTATTACTAACCATTTAGCCACAATATCGGCTATATATTGAATCAAGCTACTTTTACAATATTTTACGAAATTTACAATAAAATACAAGACTTTTTTCGATATAATAGTTTTTACCGTGTGTCAAGATATAGTATTATAAAAACATAAAACTCTCGCAAACATATATGTACATTATTTTCTTCCGCAGCCCTCTCAGAATTCACATCTCAATTCACGCCCTTCTTACACGTATCATCTTCCACACTTTCCTTCCTCTCTTTGGTCTCCCTCTTCTCTAGTAATCATCCACAATCATCTAAGTGACAGTAGTCTCGCAGAGTCCGACTGGGTCGGTACCACTGCATTGCCAGATATTCTGCCGCCAAGCAGTAGTGTGTAAACACAACTGTGTTCCAGTTTGAAGGGCAATGGTGCCAGGGTGATTACAAGACAAAGAGATAGAT
>DWGO01001164.1:0-10180 GCA_018247635.1 Eurytides dolicaon deicoon | reverse complement strand
GCATTAATAAAAGTCTCAAAAACCATCAACCGTGAAGCATCGAATGTAGATAATTGTCATAACATTGTCGAGATGAAAAATCTCTGTCTCCTACCCTTATTAGTACTAGTCAGTATTTAGGAAAGAAACAATAGAAAGTGAAGATTTGTCCTAACAAACAACCCTTATGATCATATATAAAATTAGAGAGTTCGATCAAGACGGGCTCCCCTCGACATTTTCCGTTCCATACGTGCACGAAATATTATATCGTGAGAGTCATCGAAATAAAATTGGAAATTATTGTGTACTTGTATTGAGCCTCTCTCGTTAGGGCCCCATGGCATCTAAATTTGGCACACTTTGACATATATCGCACAAAAACAGAAAGTCTAATGTTCCAAAAAGAAAACAGTTTTTGAACTATTACTTTATATTTATTCAATCGCGTAATATATATAATAATTATCGTTATCTAGTAAGTGTTAAAAGATCAAGGTATATGTAATTGTAAACTTTTTACGCTATTCTGTTTTAACACGAAATCCACGTCCTTATTGTCATATAACACTAATATATACAACCTCTGTGTTTACAAATTCATGTAACCTTAATATTGTGGTTGTGTTATTCTCTGAAAAAACATTACAATATTAACGATTTCTCATATTTACGGGAATACTTAATATTATAAAATAAAACAATATGCAGATTTTATCGTGTTTATTTTGAATTTTTAATATCCCGACGTTTCAAACACTCCGTCCCAAGACCATGAACGCTGTACTTAACATCAAATAAAATCATTAATTAAATTACAAATTAAGACAAGTTAGAGAAAATCAAACAAATCTTTTTTGATATTTGTATCCGAAAGATACCCGTTCATAATGAATTTGATTTATAGATTATGAATGTAAAAATTTATTTTATTTGTCTTTTTAAGTAGTAAGGGAGTAAGTGACTGGTGTAGTTTTACTAGACTATAATATTTGGGTTGGAAAATTACTACTTTCTATTGCCGAAATAATTTAACAATATTTTATATACTACTCGAGTCGCGGGCAAGACTAAGCTATTTTATTATCGTTAGTTTCACTCTTGTAAAGTTGTTATAAATATAGAGTCTCATAATGAGTGAAGCATTGTTGGTAATTTGAGGTCGTTGTATACAGTTTCTATGGCGTGTAAAATTTGCTTCGGTTTTAAACGGGTAATGTCTTTACAAAAGAAAAGCTTTTTATTTGATTTATTTGTTGCCAAAACTTTATAATTAGGTATTACAATGGACGAGCTGCATGCTTTTTGGCATTCTCTGCCGATCCGAAACAATCTGTGTATTTTGGCCCGCTGTATTTTGTTGTATCTACTTATTATTTTATAATATGTAATTATGTATTAATGTGCATAATGTATTTTAATAATAGAAATGCTGTTATCGCATAACTATTGATTTTAATAAAAACAACAGTTGGACTGTCAGTTACCAACATACTAGCGCCATCTATAATTCATGTTTAGTACTAATTAATTATTTAAACAGAGTTGCCTATCTATTCCTATAAAGTAGTGTATCATCTATGGTATCTTGTATATTTATTAGACTTTATATTGAACGATTCATTATAAGCTCTAATATAAATTAATAAAATTTAGCTGAATTCCTACGTAACATAATTGAATTACACCGAAGGACTTTAAATTCCAAACTTGATACAAAATAGATCGTTCGATATTGTCATCGCATCTCATAAAGAATTGTAGGAAAATTTTTCCTCCAAAATTTAAGCTGAACAAATCGCGCGGTGAAAGGATAACATTGAAATTCCACTAGTTCGTCCCGGTCATTTATTTATCCAGTGGTATAATAGTAACGTTGGCGCTCGGGCCATAATGGCTGAATAAATCAAATTACCGTCCCATGAATTGCAAATTGCGTATTTTTCCCAACGCCGTTCTTATATTTGACACGAGCTCGTATAAATAAAAATACTTCGCGTTTAGAAAATGTTAAAGTATGGACAAATGGAAGACAAAATCTACATGTACTTTGTGTAGTTCCGCTTAGAGAAGTCTTTCTTAGAGAAGTAAGCATCACACCTGCCCATAACAGCACAGTACAACACAGAGCGTGCTTAGTTCTGTGCTGCGCTCGTCATCCAGAGATAGAAGCTGATCTGTCTCTTTGTCCTGTAATTCCACTGGCATCACAGCTGTTCAAACCGGAACATAGCAGTGCTTGCACACTATTGCTTGGCGGCAGGATATCTGGCTATGCCGTGGTCAATTACAAAAGAAAATATTAAAACTAGACTATTAAAAGTGGACTTAATATGAACATTGGTTTTTAAAATGAATTTGAATAATGACAAGTAAATAAAATTAAAAGAATTGCAAGTCTCGAAATAATCGTAAGCGCCATAGAAAATTTATAAAAGATTAAGTAACGAGACGAGCAAGTCGTGCGCTTGATAGTAAATGAAACGCCTGCCCATAACAATACATTGCCTCATAATATCTATATGCTCGGTAATTACCCTGGCAATATTGTCCTTCTAACTGGAATATAGTTAAAATGCGTTAAAATGCGTTAAAATGCGTTAAAATGACTGGCAATGCTGTGTACCAATAAGACTCATAAAACCAAAATCTTTATAATTTTTTTTTCATTTGACGTAAACTCTTTACATCTGTTTCTTCTTTTTGGACTTCATCGTGAAAATGCCACGGCCTCACATATGATAGTTCTTTACCAAATATTTAGTTGATTAGTCTTTCGTGTTTTAAATTGGGTAAAAACTTACACACGGCAGCCAACAGTCATCATCATTTTGTGATGTTGTGTTCCATAAACGATGGTAGTCACTTATTCAAATCGTGGAAACTTAGCATTTCCACGGGTTCGGCGATCCGATGTAGCTTTACATAGGTGCATAGCCTGGAAGCGACTACGTCATTATATACAGATACAGGTAGTCACTTGTCGCCGAATGAACCGTTACTCTCTCTTTCTCTGTAATGAAATAAAAATAAAACAATATCTAATCCAGAATTCGAGTTCGTGGCTGATAAATTCTCAAATTGTTATTTAATTGATTAATGATTTCGGTTGATTTTTAAAGTGGCAGGACTCTTGAATAGTCCGCCAAGCAATAGTATAGGCATTACTGTGTTCCGGTTTGAAGGGCAATGATGCCAGTGTAATTACAGGGCTGAGAGATACACCATCTTATATCTCTGGGTGACGAGCGCAGCACAATACCAAGCACGCTCCGTATTATTATGGGCAGGCGAGACGCTTATCACAGTGCACGACTTGCTCGTCTCGTCATTTAAAGAAATAATTTAAAGAAATATTAAAATTCTGTCAGCTGCTTTTCTTCTAGTGAAATAAAAACAATTTTCTTTATTTATCGAAAATTAAAAAATCGAATGTTTTGCTTATTAAGACTGATGGCTGTTTTATATGAAATATCAAAAATAAAAATAGAACGCACTGTTTATGTGCGATGTAAGAGTACAAGTGTCAATCGGAAAATAACTTAATATCCCTCATTAAGATAAATAAGTTATGTGTGACCTAAATTCACTTTTATCATTGTACTTGATGTGTTCTCTCATCTTTTTCTTTTAAACATTTATACAGTTGAAAAGAAAGGTCAGACATTGCTAGGTATTTTTTTTATAATTTTATGTACTAATAGGAATTAAAAAACTTTAATTACACATACTGTATACATATTATTTTGAATAAAATGAATAAAACTTTCCCGCAGTTTTCGATAGAGCGGTTTGGAAATATACAGACATAAGCTATATCTTCGCAGTTTAATTTTTCTATACACATACATACATATACATATAAGTATGTATATATCGAGAACTACTGAACAAAGTTTAAATATTTTATGTAATATATAATTGTATTGTCATTTGTTTAACCGTTCTCAAGCTTTTAGGCGACATATAAACATAGATACATCATATCAAGCTGTATTTTTTTTCATAGAATATAACATATAGACTAAGGTAAAATATTCAAATAATATCTTAGATCTGATTACAATCATTAAGATGTACTGAAATATATCTAAACAATTATCTGTCATTTATTATCTATGACATAACTGGAGCCTTTTTATCAGTTTCAAAGGTCCCGGTGTGCTAGTGTGCTCTATAGACAACATGCCCACCCAGCTGCCTAGGGAGTCCACTGACTTCTTCGGGGACCTGCTGTTTCCTTATGCTGATGACATCATAAGATCCGACGCCACCAAACCTCTGGAAGAGCACGACTTTTCACCCGTGGTCAAAGGCGTAAGTCAGTTAAATGTGTATAATAACGGTAGAATTATTTAAGACACTTTTCATTTTTAAGGTGATACAATAGGGTAAGAAAACGATTAAAATTTTACATAAAATCATAATAAAGTTATCGACATCAAAGGCAATAAGGCGAATCAGGATCGGATAGAGGGTTGTGTGGTCATCTCGCCAAATGCTAGGATGCGAAGTGTTACGGGTTCGATCCGCACGCGGGACAAAAAAATTACTTAAAAAGATAACGCACATAAAGTTTGGGTGTGCTTTGTATATGTAATTTATAATAAACTCCTGCAACACAGAGATGTTACTCTAAAGAGCGAAAGGCATATTTTTTTTTAATAATTTTTATTATTTAATTTTAAACAACCTTAATACAACAACAACAAAAAATTTACTATTCTATCATCATATCATTCAAAAATTACAAATATAAAGAGAATTAATATTTTTTGAAAATAACTCTGCTGCTGCTGAAATTTTGTTCAATTTTATTGTAAATTTTAAATATAGGAATACAATAAAATATATAGTATTTTGGAGAGTTTCTTGTCAATTTTTTTCTTGTTATAGGCCATAATCACAAGCAATGGAAAATTGACGCCCTCCTTCGAATACATCAATGAACTCCGCATGGCCAATACGTAAGTATTCTTAGTTCTTGTAGGGCACTTTTCACAACGCAATTTAGAACGCTACATAAAAATACACGCACAGTCTGAAGTACGCTGTTAGACATGAGACCATTTTATGCGCACGATATTTGTTGTCATGTCGTAAAATACGCAATATATTTAAAGTATAAGAGTTTGAGCTACAGAAAAAGTATTTATCCATGTACGGATTCATTTTTGTATCAAACTCGTTAATTGATTTTAGTACTAAAATCTTTCTTTTTTATTTTCTTTGGCATAGTAGAAGCATTAGTTTCATTACTCAGCGATACTTGCTTATAAATTTCTAATGCTCGAGAACCATGTCAGTCTGAAATATTACGCATTTTTACTTTACAAACATTAAAATATATTTTTTCGTAATGTAATTAATACTAAAGTTTGAACTGCTGAAAGTAGTAATTACCCTAAAAAATTATTAAAAAATACCTCTTATAGAGAAACTTTAATATTGTTTCATGATTTCCAATACCCCCGAATTTTGGCTTTAGTTTAGATAGTGTGATTTTGTCTTTAGTTTTTTAAGTGGTAGTAGGATTCTTGCAGAGTCCGACTGGGGTGATACGCACTCCATTGCCAGAAATTCTGCCGCCAAACAGTAGTGTGCAAGCACTGTTGTGTTCCGGTTTGAAGGGCAATCATTGCCAGCATAATTGCTGGGGAAAGAGATAGACCATCTCACATCTCTGAGTGACGAGTGCAGCACAGATCCAAGCACGCTCTGTGTGGTGCTGTGTTGTTATGGGCAGGGGTGACGCTTACCATCAGACACACGGCTTGCTCGTCTCGACACTTTATCTTTAAAAAAAATGCTTTAAATTCCTGCTTTATGATTGTCATTTTAAACATACAAATTAAGATTTTGTCTGTGTTCGGACAAAATTAAAGAATGTACAAAAAGTTATCGCTGAGGACAGGATTCGAACCTGCGCGGGTATAACCCATTGGATTTCAAGTCCAACTCCTTAACCACTCGGACACCTCAGCTGTGACGATCACCTTATAATTGTTGAGCCTAATCTAGCATTAATTCCACTACTAATACTAATAACTACAATCTGCTAATAGTAAGTCATTCCAATTTTTTTCAACTAGGTAATGACACATTTACACAAGAAAAAATAAGTTATAAAACTTTGAGGAAAACTTTTATTTAATAAACGTTAATGATTTCATGTTCAATTAATTGATATTTTTACTTTTATATAAACTTGTTGTTTAATTTGTATAAATCTGTGTTGTGTTTGTTTTTAAATCAAATTGTTTTTTTTATCTATGAATAAAAATATGAATATAAAAAAAACAATAATTGTGACTTGTGTGATTCTTAAAAAAGAATGCATGAATTCTTTTTTAAGAATTTTTCATTAAGCCCATTTTTTATGTTTTTTAAATTCAACTTTAACATTTGTAAGTTTAGTAATTTTGTTGTTACACGTATCTAAAAAAAAAAACAATCGGCCCTAGTTTCTTAAACTAAAATATACATCTCTATTTTCAGATAAATTTATTTATATTATACATATGTACTACTAACTTTGTGTGTTTGTGTCAACCAATCTCGTGTAGGCGTTCGCGTCACAAGGTCGAGGGTAACGACCAGCAGACGCCTGTGCTGATCCTGGGCAGTGGGCTGGTCTCTGCACCCGTCGTGGAGTACTTAGCAAGGGATAAGAACGTCGCAGTCACAGTTGGTGCGTCTCTTATGCTTTCTTAATAGACAAGGTTTTCTAAGAAACATAGTACTTATTATAAACATATTACTTAGCAGAGCATATTATTCTGTTCAAGAGTTCTTAGTTAATAAAGATGTGTGGAATTAGAATATATTGACCCATATGCGGTTTCATATAGTTGCTGTTTTAAATGTCAACTTACAATTGTAAAGTTGTAAGTTGAAATTTAAAACAGCAACTATTGAGTTTCTTGCCGTCTCCTCTCAGAAGAACTGCTTGCCGAACCGACGGTAGCTTCCTCACGGTCTGACTTCACGGAGGAATCAAGTGTTTGTAAAAAGACTAATTGAATGAAGTTCAATTTCATTTTATTTTATAAATACATTATTTTCTAGAGCCCATCACCAGACGGGCTCTAGAAAAGAATCTATATCTAGTCAGTCCTCTGTGCCATTGCATTGCTAGTTATTTTACTGCCAAGCAGTTATGTGTAAGCACAGCTACGTTCCGGTTTGACGGGTAGTGTTGCTAGCGTATTTAACATAAATAGCATCTTAAATCTCTGAGTGATGAGCGCAGCGCACTTAACAGGTTCTGTATGTCACTGTGTTCTTATGGGCAGGCATGTCGCTTACCTTCAGACGTCTTGCACTTCTCGTCAGGTTTTATTTATTTATTTATACTTTATTGCATTCCAAAAAAGGAGTACAAAGGGCGGACTTAATGCCTTATGGCATTCTCTCCCAGTCAACCCGGGGCGTGGAGATAAGATTGTGGCAGGTGGAATATATCTATTAAACATATTAGAAAATGTAAAAGATATATTGGTTTATACCCTAACAAAAAACTATGTGTAGTATTTGAGTAAATTCAAGAAATAATTAGTGTTCCCTTCATCTATAAAGCGTCGCAAGTGAAGGAAGAGGCGGACGCCCTAGCCGAACGGTATGGTGTTCGCGCCGAGTACATAGAGGCTAGCGACGACTCCGCTTTGCGGTCGCTGGCTTCGAACGCTCGACTGGTCGTTTCATTGCTGCCATACGACCTCCATGGAGCAGTGGCGAAGGCCTGCGTGAGCGCCGGCGCCCACATGGTCACCGCCTCGTACGTCAGACCCGAAGTGCAAGAGCTGCATCAGTCGTAAGACATTCACTTATTATTCAGTTTAAAAAAAAACTTGTATAGATTTTTTTTAGAAGTAGAACTTCTTGCGGAGTCTGTTATTTGGATACAGATATTGTACAGATATAAGATGGTCTAACCGCTGACTAAACTATTGAGCTTAGAGTCCAGTATTTAAGCGCGCGAACCCATTGCCTGGGAGAGCACTACAATTAGTTAGTAGCCAGTTATTATACATATACTTATACAATTAGAAAACTGTAACTACACTACAGTACAATATCATCCAACGAAGCTGTCATAAAATAATATCCTTCTTGTACTCTAAGGACTCTTTTGCAGAGTTCATCCGGGGTGGTACTACTGCAGTGCTAGTTCTTCTTACGCCAAGCAGTAGTATGTAAGCACAACTGCTTTCCGGTGTCAATGGCAATGTTGCCGGCGTGCCTACACGCCATAGGTGTGTGTATCTTAAATCTTTATAAAGTCTACCTTTTATTAGATATATAAGAATTAGAAGCAGAGATTGAAATAATGGTCTATCTCTGTGTTTCTCTATGTCAGTAATTAAGGTGGTGATTAATCATTGACAGTTATTCTAGTTTAAGTGGTAGGACTCCAATGTATTGCTTGTTCTGCAACTGTGTTGTTTTACAACTGGTTTCATTCAGAAACCGCGATAAAATGATAATTTAGTAAAGCTGAATCAACAGATCATTCCTTTATTTGCATAGTTGGATATGAAAGTAAATTTGGATGAATAAAATTCTTATTTATTTCTAATTCTTTTAACTTATCTTCAGGCTTAGATTACGAGATTATCTAACATGGATAGATATGATACGCTAAAGTAAGATTAAATAATAATTAGATATTTGCACTACAACTCGAAGGAAAAATGTGGAACTAGGCCTACGATTAACGCGATAATAAAAATTTTATATAAAAAGATTAACTAATCTTTGGAGCAATAACCTACTTTTTTAAAAGCGGAAGAATGTGATCTCACAATGAGTATGTATATGTTGCCAAATAGCTTCTATCAAATAGCTACGAAATTTTATATGCTATTCTTTTGCAGTTGATGTTTTGTAGAACAGCCACAATAACCGAAATTCAGAACAGCTTATTGTTCTTTAAAAAAAGGAGACAGTTTAATAAATATTAATGTTAGAGACAGAAGAAAAAAAAAATAAAACTTCCAATTTGGCGTTAATAATAATTTCAATCTTAAGACAGGTACGCAGGAACAAAAAGTGTCAAGATAGTCTTGGCTTCTTTTTTCTCGCCACCATGATTCTCAATATACTTAAGAAAATAGACAAATGGCACCGCGCCACCTGTTAGCCAAAAAGCTAAGCTTTACGTTGTCGCTACGGTCTCTATCGCTTTAAACACTTAGAGACAGTTTCATGAATAGCAATTTCTAACTGGATGTTTCGCAATATATTCCCGCAGTGCTAAGGACGCTGGGGTGACGCTGTTAAATGAGGTTGGTCTAGACCCGGGCATCGACCACCTTTTGGCCTTGGAGTGCATCCACAACATCCAGAACCACGGCGGAAGGATTGACTCTTTCGTGTCGTACTGCGGAGGTATGTTGTATTATCTATGTATTAATATTCGAAGAAGACTCCAATGTTTAAGTTCATTGTGGCCACGTGACAGATTTAATATAAACAGAGTGTATACGTAGAAGAAGAACGAAAGGATCAAAATTTTATTGTTCTATTATTCAAAAGACATTGAATTATCATCATTGTTTATGTCAAACACGATTTGTCAAATGCCAATTATCAAAAACAAAAAGCTATAATTTGCTATAATAAAAAATATAGTAGCTCTTTTATAAAAACCTTCTTTGTTCGAGTTTGCTTCACCGCTAGCTGGTAACTTTAAACATATTATATTATCACATTTCACGTAAGAAATCAACGCATGCGTCGAAGGTAAATAAATCTTAATTTGATTGTTTTCAACATCCTGTAAGAGTAATAAACTGAATTTATTGACACAAATCTTTAAAGCTCTGAAATTTTTGGATTGAACATTTTTCAAGGAGTTGAATCTATATTCAATTACTATTAAGACTCCCTAATAAAGTTAAAATAAGTAAGTACATACTTATAATGATATCGTTCTAACATTAACGTTAACTGAACTAAATGTTATTTATTGAATTGCAGATAAAAATATCTAAAATCGCTTTTAAATTTTTTAAATATTACAAAACAAAAATTGACTAATTTTATGGTGTGACATTGATCAGTCAATAAATACTTTGTCAACAGTCTTTGGTCATATACATGATCATTAGTCTATATTTTTTTTGATTGACTCCTGTGTGGGATAGCTGATCGATTGTACAATTGAACATTGTAATGGTACTTTAAAAGAGCAACTGTT
>DWGO01001163.1:0-10181 GCA_018247635.1 Eurytides dolicaon deicoon | reverse complement strand
ACCTATTTCATAGTCGGAGCAAAAAATTCTCCTGAACATAACCATCACCCTGGTGATAGGGTAGTAGTATTTGACACTGGTAGTAGTGAACCTGCTCTGTGATATATTTGGCCTTGTATCTGTAAATTAAAAAAAATATTATGTTTGTACCAAACACGATAAAATAAAATAAAATAAATAAGCAATGTGGGGTATAGATTTATGGATTATCAGTGGATTAAACTTAAATAATATTTGTTCCTAAAAATTATATCTGTCTCCTAATCACTAAACAATATTTCATATTCTTATTCATTTATACCTCAATATGTAATATTTAGTTGTTATTAATATCTATCATCAAATAATTATATTGGGTTTCAAAATAATGAAAGTGTCACTAAAACTGAAACATCAAATAATATGAAGACTAAGTGATGACACATCTTAACTTGTTTGACAGAAAATATTGTTCACTAAAATAATTATGATCAACTGCTATAGTACATACCTTAAAAGTTGGCATAAAATTTTCCCGAACTACATTTGTTGCCCCAAATGAAGTCATTTGAAAGCAATTGTTATATTGTTGGATATTTGTCAAAAAGTGTATGGAATCTGGTCCTATTCCTGAAACTAATGAGTACAATGGCGGTGGATCCAATGGTATCAATTTCACTTTACCATTTGCGCAACACAACACAATGTGAGCAAACCGAGTTCATAGAACCAATAACAACACATTGGTAGTTAATGTAGTCAATTGACACATCGTAGCTGAAAGCAGCTCGATTCAAACTTGCGCGATTATTAGTTGAATTTCGCGTTCGCGCTTCACGCGTTTGTGATATCCGAATTCTTTCACGTTCATTTCGGTCGTTACGTTCTTGTGCACCAAGATTAGATCGGTAATTAGCTTGGTTTGTAGCATTTCGGGTTTTTCTACCTAAATTTCTTCGTCTTATAGGAGGCATATCTATAATATCATTGGTAACTAAACACTGCACAAAACACAAAAACTCAGTAGGTAACAGAAAATCCAAGATAAACAACACTTCTACACTGTCAAATTGACATTGACAATTTTATATGACTTGGAGTCAAATCCTTCAAGTCGTACTCACAATGTTTTATGTACGTAAAATAGGGATATTAATTAATTAAATTAAAACAAAACAAAAGTAATATTATCGCGAAGCCAACCAAATTGAAAATCAGTACTAATGATCTTGTGTACATTTTGTGACTATTCAATTTGGTCGGGTCCGCGATATCACTTTTGTTGAGTTTCAGAACGCGGCATTAAATCCTCCAACGATGTATTCTGTGTTCCAACGCACACACGCACACTGTTTTGATAGATATGATTGAATTCGAACTTTGTGAAGCTATAATAAAGTGTAAATTGACTCGATAGGAACACACCTACGTTGCTTAGACAACAGTGAACTTTAATTGACTTGATAGGAACACACCTACATTACTTAGACAACATTGAACTTTATGTCATAACTATAAAGCTCAAATCGACTCTACGTTATAGTTATAAAACGTTTGTATGGAAAAAAGAAAAAGGCTGTTTTTAGGGCTTCTCCGGCAATTATTCGAACTTTTCTCGCTGTGAAAACCATCCTTGAACTTCAACGAACAATTGGCCAAATTGGTCCAGGCGTTGTTGAGTTATGTGCTTACCAACGCATTTTGCGATTAATTTTTATATTATAGATGAAACAATTGACATTTAATTTAAATTCTTGTGTTAATGAATGTATTTCCAAATTGGCATATTTAGTTAAATTGCTTTGATAGTTGCCTATACCAGTGCATGGGGTGCTAATCGGCTTGGGCTGTAAATCAAGTAAGCGTGCAAGTTCATTAGTCATGAAGGACGCTTGTGAGCCACTGTCGAGCAAGGCCTTAGCATGCACCCCTGTACCGTTTTTGGCAATAAGCTTCACTCGTGCAGTTGGTAAAAAAATCTGTGTATTATTTTTAGCTTGGGAAACCAGTATGACAGGGGAGTGAGCTTTGTCCTGGTGTAGGTGGGTGTTATGCTTCTCCTTACAAATTTCATATTTAAAGTGATACCTACACTTTTGTTTGTGTGCATTTAAGCATATCTTGCACAAACCATGCTTGTCTACAAAACTTGCTCGTTCAGTTGCACCTTGTAACTTGAATTGTCGACAACTAAAAATTTTGTGAGCAGACTTACACATTAAGCAGGATATCTCCTTCTTTTCTGACACATCGGCTGCGTTGGCCACCCTGGGACGTCGGCTTCTCCGTATTTTCCAGCGCCAATGCGCGCCTTTCTAGAAATTCTAATAAATGAACAATCTTGGGTTCTTTTTCCCTAATATTGATTTGAAATTCCCTACTGCAATGAGAGTCTAGCTTTCTAGTAAGAATACACAATAAAATTCTATCCCACTGATCAATAGGAAATTTTAATTTTTTAAGATCGGGGCTAACCGCTGCTTTACATTTGATAAAAATTGTTTTATGTTTTGCGCTGTTGACTTTTGTATGGGTATAATATCTAGCATGGAACCAATTAACTCATTTGTGATTTTGTATTCATTGTCATACCTGTCATGCAATATATTCCTAGCTTCAATGTAGTTTCCTGAAGTAATAGTGAGGTTTTTAATTAATTTCAAAGGTTCTCCTCGTAAATAGTTTCTTAAGTAGAAGAATCTTTGGACATTGTCTAAACGCTCATAGAATGTATTATGCCCGTTTTCACCGTTGTACCCTCAACCGTACCCTTACTAAGAGTGCGCTAACCTAAAGGATTCTCTAAATCTGCCCCTTATCTAAATTCATTTTCACCAAGTTACTGGCCACTTACTTAGGGGCCACCTAGTTAGGCGACGGATTTTCAATCGATACATCATATTTTTAGTGTTGAGCTTATCGATTTTATAATTTTATAATAAAACACGAAGAAAAATACACAATAATAGAGAGTAATATGAAGAAAAGACATAAAAAAATGTTTATTTTTATAGCCTTTAATAAGAAGTAAACACCAAAAAAATGTTTTTTTAATTTTTTCGTTCCTATAAACTGTGGTTGCCGTAAAAAATATAACGCAACATGGCAAATAAAACGAAGTTTTCTGTGCAATAAGTCCATGCGCGCGTTCTTATTTCTTACATTTTTAATTTGCGAATTATTTTTAAAAAGTATGGCAGAAAAAAGGAAAAGTGGACAAAACTTTACAAGCGACGAGAAAGACAGACTTGTACAACTGCTTGTAGAGCACAAAAACACCATTTTAAATTAAAAAAAACAGATGGATCAACAAACTGAAGCCAAATCAGTGCCATGGATAACAGTGACAAATTTATTCAACACCACGGCAAGAATATACAGGTAATGTCTTAATTTTCTTGTGAAATATTTTCAAGTTTATTGAAAATTATTCTAACAAATACAACATTTAAAGATTGTCGAACAATTTTCAGATCCAAAGATTCTTTAATGAAAATGTGGGAAAAATTAAAAAGCGAGAGTAAACTTTATTATACCGCAACACGACGTGAATCAGTACAGACTGGAGCAAGTTTGTACAATTCTTGGCTGAAGCTGTACCGGAATCGTAGGTGTCTCAGACAGTGACTTAACAGAAGGGCAAAGTGTAATTTTGGAAGAGAATTTACCAAAAGTAGTTTGTAGAAATAATTATATAATAATTAACAAATTGCAAGAAGTTGAGCCCAATATAAATGTATCATTTTTATATCTGTATTAGAACATATTTTAATATAGAACTTGCAAAGTTATATATAGTTTATCTCATTAAAAACTATGCTTTTTGTTATTTTTTAGATAGAAATAGATGATGACCCAAATATTATTAAAACACCTTTGTGGTCTAGAAGATCTCAACTGTCCAAAAAGAATGAGCAGTCAGAAGCTGTGTCTGCACTATGTCACAGTTTTCAAGAGGTCAATAAAAGAAAGAAGGCATAGAAGAGCTTGAACAACAGCTTTTGGAGAATGAAATAAATTTTAAAAAGAAGCTGTATGAATTACAGCTTCAAGGAGCCACCTTACAGCTTCAAGCAGCCGCCAAAGAAGTAGAAATAAAAAATGAAGTACTTCAACAATTAAGAAGTAATATATCTTTTTAATTACACAATTGATACAAATTTATGACTTAGGTTCTAAACATATCATCAAAATATTGAGTAATTTGGTTTCTAATAGACCCATATGTAATATCTTCAGTGTTTCTGGGAATGTTAGAAATTTGTCCTCTGGCAATGATGTCTTCCAAGTTGGGAATAGATCCATCATTCAGTGGTTCATGTTCCTTCCTCAAAATACAAATATTGTGTAGAACACAGCTAGTCACAATAACATTTACTGAAGTTTGCAGTTTCAAGCGTATTCCCAGAGCTAGCACAGGAAATCTTCTTTTGAGAACTCCATATTGGCGTTCCACCACATTTCTAGTTTTTATGTGGCATTCATTATATTTTCTTTGCCCAGTTGTAACTGGGCTTAAATATGGTGTGAGTAGGTGGTTCTGCAAAAAATAAAGATATATGATTTACGTTTTAAGTTTTAAGATATGTAAAAGTTTTGAGATTTTTTTTTTTGCAGGTGATAGTTCATCTTTTCAGAACCTATTTGGCATGCAACAAAAGAAGTAATACTAAATATTTATTCTATTTAATAGTATTAAAATTTTACAAAAACAATGTGTATTTTTGTTTTTACCTTTAATGGGTAGCCGCTATCACCTAACAGATATGACCCTGCATAGTCAACTCTTTCAAATCTGGCATATTGTCTACTATTATGATATATGAAAGAGTCATGTGTCAATCCAGGCCAGTGTGCAACATCTAATATTAATGAATTAGGAGCACTAATTGTTTGTACATTGATGGACATGTAGGATTTTCTGTTTCTAAAAATTTCAGCATCTTCTCCACCTGCAATTTGTAAATAACATTTTTAACAAATATGATACGACACAAAATACAATAATATTCAATTAGATGTAGGTACCCACCCGGTGATTGAATTTTGATATGTAATCTATGCAACCTAATACATTTGGAAAATGAGCAATTTTATAAAAAAATTCTTTAATCTTAGATTGTTGCTCTTCAGTATCTGGAAACTTTATAAATTCACCTCTTAAGTGTGACTAGAGCTTCAGAAACCCTTTTTATTATTCTGCTACAATAAGCGACACTGATGCCTCCCATATCTGCCACAGCTAGAAGATGGTTTCCTGTTGCAAAAAACCTCAAGTGTACATAATAACTGGTTAATTGCTGGTATTGACTTATTCGTAGAAAAAATATTTGTATAGATTAATCAACAGCATAAATATATTAGTGTACAATAAGGATTTTTCTTCTATTATTATTTATTATTGTATAAGAAATAGTTAGGGTAAATTAATATAAACTAGTGGTCGCCCAGTGGTCGAAATTCGACCATATAATAAATTTAAATTGTAAGTGACTTAATATACATTATTAAAATATAATATTCAAACATTATTAAGGTTCTACTGTCGAAAACTAAACTACTATAACCACAGATTTGACCAAGACTGTTATTTGCCAATTTCTTTTTTGAACAAATTATATGAAATTAAAAGAAAGTAAAATAAAGAATATCTATTTAAAAAAATGTTTACTAAAACAAAACATGCTATAAGAGGATGCAAAACAAAAAAATCATGCGTTAAAAATACTATCCATTTAGAGCATTTTTTATCGCATATTGCAATAATTTTATTAATGACTTAAAACTTCTCTGAAAACAATGTTTTTTGTAAAAACTCTTTCATCGTTTGCTAAATGTCCTTGGCCGTTATATTCGGATATATAAAACCTTAAACCATCGAATGAACGAACTCTACTTGCTGCGACATACAATTGCCCATGTGTAAAAACTGGCCGATTTAATAAAACTCCAATTTTTTGGAATGTTTGTCCTTGAGACTTATTTATTGTCATCGCAAATGCAGGAATTATAGGAAATTGAGTTCTTTGAAAGTTAAATGGTAAAATAGTTCCAGAGTACGTTAAATTTATACGTGGAATCAAAATTCTCTTACTACGTGCGGTCCCAGTTAAAACTTCGCAATCTATTGAATTTCGATGCATAAATTTGATGCGCATTCTTGTTCCATTGACTAATGCGTCCTTAGTATTTAAGTTTCTGATCAACAAAACTATGCAATTAACTTTTAATATTAACTTATGTGGTGGTAAACCACTGATAGTCAAAGAATTTAAAAACTCTATCGGATAGTTATTGATGTCATTGTCATTATCACAAATTATTTTATCATAACTATGATATGTGCGCTGTTCACCAGGAATTTGATTCAGTATATCAGTATTAATAAGAGTACAATCATCATTTGTAGGTGCTAAAATAACAGAGTTCAATATATTTTGTGAGAGTATGTTTTCGGAAATATTTCCATATACCTCATGAATAATATTGTTTTTATCTCCTATTAATTGTTGAGGTATTTCGATAACATTTTCACCAAACTGAGGAAATTGTGGTGCCTCATCATTACCAATTTTTTTCAAGAATTCTACAAATTCTATTTCATTTGGTAAAGCTCTCATATTTCGAGTAAATGTAACTTTATGAAAATTAGGAAATTCATGCCAACTTGTAACACAATTTTCAATTAAAGTTTCACGTGACCCGTGTGGGATAACAGGTAAGATTTGCCGAAAATCACCACACAAAAGTATAGTTTTTCCTCCAAATGCTTTATGTTTATCATTTTCATCGCATAGATCACGCAATAATCTATCTATGATTTTCAACACTTGCAAAGGACACATAGAAACTTCATCAATTATTATCAATGACGATGAATTTATAAAACTACCGTAGCTACTATTTGCAGTAATATTTGGTACTGAATTTTCTAAAATGGGTATAGGCAATTTAAACACATTGTGTAAAGTCCTACCTCCAAGTAATAAAGTTGAAGCTATGCCACTGAACGCAGTTGGAATACAACGAAGATTAAGCGAATTTAATTTGTGAATTATTGCCGTTTGAGTGAATGTTTTGCCACAACCTGCATGAGCGGTTAAACAAAACACATTGGATCCAGTATCATGGTACAAAATTTCACGAATCACTTGATCAATGAGATTACGCTGTTCACTATTTGCAGTTTCATAATACTCACAAAACAGCATCTCTTGTTCTATTGTGTCAGTAGTATTTTGTTCTTCTATTCTCTGCGAGTATATCGGAACTGGTAAACCAAGAATGTGACATGACAAATTATGAACATTCAAAATATCATCAATTTCTAATAGAGCTCTATTAAAAGATATTTCTTCGTTGTAAAGTCTTAGAAAATCTTCACTAAGATATACTTTAAACTCATTCCATAACGCTAATGCATTGGCTGGCACATTTATTGCACAAATGAAACCAAATAAATTCCGCATTTGTTTTGGTGAATGTAATTCTTTTGTTTCATTTAAACATTCCCGCCATTCGTTATCATTTGAAGCTATCCCGCGAGCATGGCACGCTTCAACAAAAGAAGGATATAAAAATCCATTGTATGTTCTAACATCCTCAAATGATTTTGGACCACATACATGTAATAAAAGCAATCGTAAGTGAAAAAGTTCGATATGTTTTGGTGATACTACATACATCCTTGTAATGATTTTATCACCCCCACGGTTTCTCTTCTTCCATTTTTTTCGGGAATCTTCCCACACATAATGCATAGGAATTTCAATATATTTAAACTCTCGTGCTGATGGATCTGATCGATTCAACTCAAAAAATGCTAATAACTTTGTTTGTCTTACATTATCAATTACTTGACGTTCCTGCCCTTCTCGGAAGTAAACATTCTGTCGACGCGGTAAATGAATATCAAGTCTGATTATAACATGTGACTGAAAATGCATAGGTAATTCATAGATGCGCCATATAGCTTCTGTTGATCCGACATAACGACCAATTAGGAAATTAGTAACTTCATTAATTTCTATATTTTGATCTTGTTCATTTCTCCCAGACTCTAATTCAACAGATGCACTATCATAGCCTTTATAGACATATTTATAAATGTATTTGACGCTTTTGACTGTAGTACATACTTCAACATTTATATGGCAATTAAATTTGGCAAGTAAATATGGATTGTATGGTACAACATACCGATTGTCAAGGCAACTACCACGAACTTCTGCATGAATACCATTATCACGTCTTCTGTATAATGGATACCCATTTAAAGATTCACATGTAGTTTCATTAAATCGTTTTGGATACTCTTTTATACATTTTCCATCTCTCATACATACAGAATTAGGATTAAGTACTCCGCATGGACCATGCATCATATGTTTCACAACATATTCGTGTAATGTTGGATGTGTTTCAATGTCAGGAATCTCCGCAGATACAACTTTATCAATATCTATAGCATTAACAATTTTATCTTGCTCATTTAAAGTGAGTAAAATATGAGCATGAGGCAATCCTCTTTTTTGAAATTCAATTGTGTAAATGAGTGCTTCAACTTTACCAAAGATATTATTTTGTATAAGGCCCTCTATGAATGCTTTCAATTTCGACTTGAACACACGCACAGTAATATCAGGTCTAAAATTAGGAGCTTCACCTACACCAATGTTGTTAACTATTTCTGGCCATCTTGGATTGCAAGTCATTGTAATAAATAAGGAAGGTTTTCCGTAATGTTGTACAATTGACATTGCATCTAAATAATTCTGATACATATTTCTTGGTGATCCATTGAATGAAGATGGTAAAATTACTCTACGGCCAACATTCCTGGCATTCATGTTCAATTCTAAGTAGTCTGTTAAATTGTTGTAAACTTCAGACCTAAGACTTGTTTGATTTTGTCGAATGAAATGTAATCGTGAGCCCTCTATTCTCACATACATATCAACAATCCACTGCAGAAATAGTTTTTGTGAATGGTGTAACATGCTGAAATCATCTCTAATTGCAAGTCGATAGGCTGTATACTGAAGCATGGTTAATTTATTTCTGGGTGCTCTTGAATTAGATGTAGTTGGTGTATTATGAGCAATATTGACATGCCACCCAGTATCACCGTTGGGAAAAAGCAGTGGGTACGCTAAAGGGTCTAATGATGAGTCCAAAACTGAGATATTCTTAATTATACCATTAACTTTTGAAAAAGAAATCATATTTCGTTCAAAAGGTGGCTCACCATCAACTGTACTAAATATTACTGCTACATCAGTTTGAACTGCATCATTAAATCGGCGTAGATCTAAATGATGATTTACTTTAATGAGCATACAAATTTCTTTGTTTTGATTTTCGACTCTCTGACAATGATCTTTCATTGCAATGAATGACCGCACAAAAGGATTACTGCGTTCCAATTCCAGTGAAATTTCACGCATTATGTTGTTGTTACATGTTTGATTAATACGTTCTTGTAATCTATAATTAATGGCAGTGTCAACATCATAAAAATATAATTGTGCATAACATGGTGAGCGACCATATGCGGCAGTCATTGGGCCTGATCTGTGATAAAAAACATCATGTATTTTGAAATGATACACTCCACTTGTAACTGCCTCAGCAACTTTGGCTTCTGAGCTAACCATAGCAAAACATGAATTATATTTCCTAATATTTTCAAAATAATTTTTTGATTTACTTTTTATTGAAGGTTCATTTGAAGTAAGTCCATCATATAATGATTTAAAATATTCATTTTGACTTAAGGGTGGTAATATTGCTTTACCCTTGTGACAACATGAAGTGAATGCAGTTCGGTCGCCTAAAGTCACTTCAGATTCAAAATGTTTCGCATTGCAAAACCTGCACTCTAAATTCATTAATCCACAATCATAACTTAAAAACACATTTGGAATGACATTTAGAGCACATTTAAATGCATCTCTCAAAATCATATTACTATCTAATACTACTGATGGGGAATTATTCCTTCCTCTTAGAGAAATATTCCTTCTTCTTTGTCTCTCACTCCGACTCGTTAATGTTCTATGTCGAGGCATAATTAAAGTTCTTTCATTAGATTACTGAAATCAAGAAGAGAAAAAGTTTTTACCTGTATGATGATTTCTTAATTCTGATAATTCGTACACAAAATCACTTATTTATCCTAAAGTATATGCAATCACTGAAAT
>DWGO01001162.1:0-10182 GCA_018247635.1 Eurytides dolicaon deicoon | reverse complement strand
AGTCCATACATCCAGTTAAGGCAAGCCTTCCACTGTCTCTGGTCGTATATTTACCGGATGAGCTTAGAGAGTGGTGTAGTGACTCAGGACAGGGGTCTAAGCGATGTCTAATAGCAGCTATACGTTTACAGTCCAGCAAAAGTTGTAAGTATTCGACATTATCTTCGAACCAGTCTTGAGATAGCCGAAAACCTCATTGGCACTGTGAGTCAATAGCTTTTTAATGTTGTTCCACTCTTCGCTTATAGATGTACCAGCGTTCCAAGGAGCAAGCTCAGTTTGAACACTTTGTTCAGGACATATTCGTCTACCCTGGTATTAGAAAGGTTTAACTTTCTTCTACCGGGTGTTATGAAAGAACGAATTTACCTGTGAGTGAAGGCTACTCGTGCTGCTACTAGAGAGTGGTTGGTGTCGCAATCCGCGTTATGGCAAGAATGTGTGTGTAGCATTTCACGCAAGTCCTATGTTGTTTAATACTACATCTAGCCGATGCTAATGACCAGATCGTGGATGTTTCCAGGAGACTTTGTGGGACTCTTTTCCTTTGAAATTTGTATTGGTGACAGATAGCAGGTGTTTAGAACAGATTTCTAATAATCGTTGGCCGTTTTCGTTTGTATTGCCAATACCATAGTAACGAATACAGGCCATTCGGCCATGCAGAATTCATAATTGTGTAACACTTAACAACCTTATTTTAATGACTTATTATCAGCTATAATTGGAAATTATAGCAATTAATAAAATTAATATTGAGGAGCTGATCTGGCAGAGGTTGCCTTGCCTTTAGTGCTTAATTAATATAAATAAATAACATCCAGATTTAGGTTATTTCTACAAATTTACTTTGATTTTTTTAAACTAATAAAGTAATTGAGATATAATAGGCCTATTTCAATTTACCTCAATTGGTTATTTCATATTGGTCATTAGAAATTTTATTGTTTAAAGTTTTCATAATTTGGAGATAACAAACATACATACAACTCTATACAGCTTTATTATACTATAGATAAAAATTATTTTCAGATGCGGGAATGGATGACTATAAAATTATTTTATTATCAATTGCATTTACAATACAAGTAAATACAATTAGTAGAACTGTTTGTGTTATCTAATCAAAAATGTAATTGGATTTTTATCGTAATTTAACACCTAACGAACATTATAGCATTAACAAACAAGGAAGTATGTATTTTGTATGTTTAGAAGTAATTTAAAAATGTAAAAGTTATACTTTTCATACTTTTTTATTATCATATATAATCATTATAATTTTCAAAAATGTTACTTAACCTTTATAATGTCATTTAAACCCTTATTTCTGGACGACCCACAGAATACAACCCTAACTTAAAACTCTTCATTAGTCCATGAAAACATGTAAATTAATTCAGTAATAACATTAGGCGCTAATAACCTTAGGGACCTACCTAGGCCTACTATAGAGTAGATACTCGTAATAGTAGGCCTAGGCAATCTTAAGTTCTACTAACGTACCTAGGTTAGTAGGCCTTAAGATTGGGTAATTTATTTATTCATAATAAATATAAAATATGTTACATAGGCTCTTTAATTTTATTGTTGTGTTGTAAAATGTTGTATATACAGCGAAAGAAGTTAGCAGTGACTGCACCAAAATATATCATATTACTTATTCTACATCAGCTATGTATAGCTATAACAAAGTGAAGAATTGTTTTTGTCCCACGGGATCTGTCAACGGTGCGTGACGCCGGCAGCCGTATCGCATGACCCACATTCCTCCTGCATCGGCGAAAAATAAACCCCACATTGCGTTTCATAACAATAAATAAACTTGATTCTCTATCCCAAGAAGTTGTTCAAATGCATGTTAGTGTCAGTATTATATATAAGGGAATCTTTACCTTGTAAGTAGATTTGATATAGACAAGGTATTTAGGAAAACGCTCGGAAACGCAATGTAATAATGTAAGATAATAGCTTGGTAACTATGTTAAAAGAGAACCTATGCATCATACTTTTATTTAAAGTGTAGTTTCTTCTTAAAACAATTATCGTTGGTATATTATTGTTGTAAATTTCATGTTTTTCTATCAATGGGATGGGCATATACTTTTACTGATTAATTAATACCGCTGATTTATAGAGATAGAAAAATTGCAGGTTATTTTTTAAGGCCTTCTCAATGCTCGACATATACTTGTCGATTATTATCTTTTTATATTATAAATATTGTTTATTAAGAGATTTGGCAATTTTTCAAACGGTACGTTCGCATCCTGACACTCCTTTTTTTTAGATATAGTGACTTGATAAACAAGTCGTGCGCCAGATGTTAAGTGACACACCTGCCCATAACAATACAGTACAACTAAAAAAAGCACTCAGCCGGAAGAGGCAGCACAAGGTCATTAAGATTAGCCAGCCAGCTATGTGGAGACAAAGCGCCAGGCCATGCGAAGCGATTTTGTCATTGTTTTAACTGGCTGATGGTTGAAATAGTTTCATGAAGATACCAATAATATATTCGGCCTGCAGTTTTTTTTGTTCCATTCAGGGTTTTACCGTGTAAAATGCTAAACAAAACAATAGTTCAGTACATTTTTCCACAACATTTCAAATTTTATCGGTAACTAATAACTGTAAACCAAGACGTATTTCATGCAGAACTGCCGATGGAAATGGTTTAATACTTCATAAACAACACTTCGGTTCGGATAACATTTGCCTTAGTTAAAAAGCGGGGCCTTGTGATAAATTATTTATCAAAGATGATAAACGAACTGAAAGAAATATACGCGACGTAATTTGATTATCACTTTCTACCATAATTGGTAAAAAACATCTTTTAAAATTATAACTTGAATACGTTTTCTATTTTTAATAATGTTTTGACTTTTCGCTTAAAAATTTTAACATTTATAATAGATAAAGAGAAAACATGAATTGGGAAAGAATTATTAAACTTTGAATAAAAATTGAGGTTGAAATTTGAAAAGGTGTGTCGTCAAACCTTTCATAGAAATATTGTTAAAAAATACTTCACTTTTAAAAAACTCGCAGGAGATTTTGTAGGACTCTCGCAGACTTCGCCTGGGGCGGTGCCACTCCATTGCCAGCTGTTCAACCGTCAAACAATAGTGCGTAAGCACTGCTGTGTTCTGTTTTAAAGAGAAATGATGCCAACGTAGTTACTGGGCATAGAATTAGAACATCTGAAGAGTTTGGGTGACCAACGCAGCGCAGGGCCAAGCAGATTCTGTGTGGCTCAGTGTTATGGGCAGGCGTGTAACTTACCATCAGGCACAAAACTTGCTTGTCTCGTCACTTTACGTTATTAAAAAAAAAGATATTTAAGTTTTATTAGCAATCTTTTAGCAATTATAATTATTTTTAACTAATGGAAGGTGGATGCAATTGCAGGTATCAAGCGACTGTTCTCGTGCTGACGTATTTCACATACATGACGTACCACCTGACTCGCAAGCCGATTTCGGTGGTGAAGAGTGTGCTGCACCAGAACTGCAGCGGGCTGCAGCCTCCGCCCGGCGTTGATCCCTCCGATGACCAGTGGTGCAACTGGGCTCCTTTCAGTGAGTCCTACTCCATAAAGATAAATTACCAAAGAAATGGTCACTCAGCTTGGATATAGACTTTTGAGGTGTGGCGCGAGGACCACTACCACTTAAGGTGTAATAATTTTATGGGGATTTCTTGCATTTTAATATTTTTCTTCTGCTTCTTTCAGATACCAGTGATGCGAATACATTGCTAGGGGCGTTAGACTCGGCATTCCTTTTCTCTTACGCGGGCGCGATGTTCGTTTCTGGTTGGTATGGCTTCTCATTTCTGCTACTCTCAATTTTATTAGATTCCGTATCAGCCTTTTTATTATAACTAGAAGCTTGTTAACCTTTTGTATTTAGGCATGGTGGCTGAAAGAGTAGACTTGCGCTACTTTCTGTCCTTGGGAATGATGGTGTCCGCCATATTCTGCTACCTGTTCGGCCTGGGACGCACCCTGGGCATCCACTCGATCTCCTTCTACTTATTGGTGCAGGTACAAATAGCTATATCATTTTTAACTAGTGACTATTAGTTACCTCTAATTTTCCGCAGTATATTATCCAATATATTGTATGTATTTGTTTAATGGAAACAAGACACTGGAATCTGGTTTTACATCTGTTGCATTTGGAGGTGGTAGGAGGTCATTTTATTTTAAAAAGACATAAATGCTGATATTTTGACACTGCGTTTGCAACATTTTAATGACTCCATCTATATGATAGTTGGGGCATTAAAATGTTGCATACGGTTAGGTTAGGTCAGGTAAAGCTCAAATTCATAATCCCAAGAATGATTCGCGAGGCTATTTTAATAATGAAATATCATAACATCAATGGAGAAAAATGTTTTGCGCTACCATCTGCTCGGATGCATAGTCAATAAAATGAAATCTAATTGTACTAACACAAGACTTCCAAGATGTCATGAACTCATTTTGTGAATACCTGGTCCGGTATAAAATAATTAAAAGTTCTCAAGGAAACCCGGTTTAAGTATGACATTGGGATGTGAATCATCACGTTCTCTCCCGTGACCATGAACACTAAGGTGTACGAAATGTCGGGAATTTAAAATTGAATATAACGCAGTAAAATCCGTAAATAAGCATCATTTTTATAATAGCTACCTATTTAAGTGAGGCCATCATACGAAACAAGATCATGGAGAAGTTACAATTTCGTTAAAATATAAGATTTGGGGCAGGGATTCCCAAACTAATTTGGGCAAGAGACCCCTTTTCCAAACTTAATTGATACCTCAGACCTGCATAGCCAAATTATTTTATAAATCCTATCTCTAGTTTTTTCTTATTAATACAAAATACTTACCATAATTTCAATTTTTTCTTCTTATACGAACGTGTGCGCGCTTATCGACTTGTTGACATTTTTTAAAGAACAACATTGATACTTCCTACAATAATATTAGTAATAACAAATTGCTACACGTAACACAACTTATATGGTATCTTGAGAGTTTCAAATAAAAACTTGTGTTATTTAATAGGGGGTCTATTTTCAAAAACAGTTGATGTTGACCCCTGGGAATCTTATTCGACTCCAAGGAGTCGATATCAGATATCGACCATTTTGGGAATCCCTGGCGTAGAGTATGATAAATATTTGGTGGTTATATTTCAAGGCCGGTGCTGGTATAGCGCAAACGACCGGATGGCCAGGGACTGTGGCCACCGTTGGCAAGTGGTTTGGCAACAGCAAGAAGGGTCTCATCTTCGGCATATGGAACTCGCACACCTCCCTCGGCAACATATTGGGTGAGTTGGTCGTTTGGAGCGTACCGTAAGGGATTATTTTGGATCTCCAGGTGACGAGACCAGCAAGTTGTGCGCCTAATGGTAAAAGACACGACTTCCTATAATACAGTGCCACACAGAATGATTAGAACCTATAGATTTAAGACGCTCTATCTGTATGCCCAGTAATTACGTTGCCATTATTGCCCTTCAAACCGGAACACAGCAGTGCTTACGTCCTCCTATTTGACGATTGAATAACTATCAATGCAGTGGTACAACCCCAAGACGGACTCTGCAAAAAAGTCCTTCAACTTAGAAGAGATTTTTTTGGTTCCTTTCCTTATTTTTTTTATTTTCAATATTTAAAATTTTAATTTGCATGGGCGGGCGTGTCGCTTACCATCAAGCTTCCAACTTACTCATCGTGTTACATTATTTCCTAAAAATATTAATATTGTCTATGCTAGGTGGGCATCGTATTGCGACCTATAGAGGAATCAATTAGCGAAATTATTATTAAAAGTATTGGTACGTACTCAGGTACGGTGCTGGCTGCTGAGTTTGTGGAGCGGGACTGGGCCTTGTCTTTTGTGTACCCAGCGCTGGGCATGGGGTGCGTGGGCGCCATGGTCTGGCTCCTCCTACCATCAGAGCCGCGCCACGTGGGCCTCACAGTATTACCACGATCTGAGGTCAGTCCAACTATCCAAGGAACAGCTTTCGACTATTCTTACACCTACACTTCGATCAAATATATACTAGATTCAGTGTTGTAAAATATATACAAACAGCTCAAAAAAGTGGCACGAGTTTTCTATACTACAGTATCTATAAACGATAGATATAGATACGATAGATATATACTACAGTATCTATATTGCATAAATGCAAAAGTATTTTCATAAAGACGACCTTATTACCTATACGTATAGATTAGTTTCAACTAGTGCGTAATGGACATAAGACATTTTGCCCCGCAATATTAACGGAAGCTCATAAAATTTTGTGACCGTACTCAGTGAGTACTGGTAATTCAACTGTACTGTACTATTAATATGTCGTTAACGCTCAAAATACGTAGTAGTCACGTCACTGATGGTTGTTTGACGATGACGCATTAGCCGAACGACGAAATTTTATTATTTCGAATGTATAAAACTTTTATCACAATTTAACAATGAGTTTTAAGTACCGTAAAACTTAAACTGGTATTTACTTACCGAAACGAAGACACTCCTTCTGAAACCTTACTGTTACGGTGGTTATTTTCGCAATTCTTTAAAGCATATTGAGGCATGTTAGCGCGTCCGTACGTTGGCTATGGTTGAAAGATACTACATTCAAATAAGACCACACGCTTGTTTGTGCTCTTATTTCTTGGGCCGTATTTTGGGCCGTCACCCTTAATCTAGTATACATATATTTGATCGAAGATCTATTAAATGCTTCAATTTTGCAAAGATCGCCGAGGGAAGTAATAAACCATAGTTATTTCTACCAAAAACCATTTCAAAAAATGCCCAGGCATACAGATTTGCCACCTTAAATCTCTGGTTTACAAAAGTAGCGCAAAGCTAGTTTTGAACTGACCTAATTGATAGCTCAAAACACCGAATGGAGCAGTTATGGTCCTAACTGAAAATGAAATTTTAATACTTTCTCTCTCTAATCGATAAATAAACCTCATCTACTAAAAGCGTCTAAATCACAAAACCTTTATTTTTCTATCCTTAAACACGTTAATTATCTTAATTCGATTATTAGTTGTATTAGTAATTCAATATATGTTAGTATATCAATGAAACGACATCTTTTATACATCTTCACATCTTCCGTCAGCTCCAGAAAAAGTTGCAACTAATTAGGGAGTTATTTTGTTGTTCCCCGCCACGGAACGCTAAAGATATGACTAAAACCAAACCGTGTTAAATAAGGAACGTAACGATTTATATAGTCACCTCTACCTACAACTGATTAGTTAAAGCTGGTGTGTAGTTTATCAGAGCTTAGCATTAAAGAAAACAGAAAACGCGGTCAGGCGTTCGGCAGAACGTCGTAAGCGCGATCGTTTGTCACGCGCAGTGACTGCTGAACGACGCACTATGGAGCCTGACAGTAAAAGCAACCTCACCACGGTATGTGTTGTACTATGTATAAAGAACTAAGCAACTGCTAGTACACAGGCGCTACTTGTGCGTCATTCTATTAAAATGTATATTTGGAATGACAAAAAGGAAAACTGCGAAAACGCAAGCCAAACATTATTCGTCGGTCGTCGGTGAACTTTACACCGTCGTGTGGCGCGATAGGGCAAATCGCCAGTTGGCTACGAAACGCGCGCCGTGTGGACGTTTTATTTGAACGTCTATTTCGCGATAACACGAATGGAACGATTCTAAAGAGAAAATATTGATTTAGCTTATACATTAATAACAATTTCACCATTGCATTTATAACGTGTGTTATAAAATAGTGTTTTAAAATAATTGCATACATCATTTGGAATAGAAAACAAGTATAAAAGAGAAATCTGGTGAGACATTTATGTAAATATATTAAGCGCGTATCGGATATTTTAGAGATAATAAATAAATAATAATTGACAATCAAATTTACTTAATAAAAGTCGTACGCTGTAAGTAATTCCTAAAGCATGCACAACAATTGTCAGATGTTGATATATATGTATAATGTGTAATGTTCTTTATAATGCTCTAACATAGTAAATGCCAAACATTCATCTTCATTCTAAATGCAAGCGTTTGATTTTTGGTTTATGATGTTTATGCCAATGCGGTGTGTCTGGTAAGTACGATGGTCCGTTACGAGCTCCCGTTATTTGACCCCTTTTTCCAAAATTAAATTGAGACATAAGCAAAATATCAATAGAAATATTATATTAGCATAATAATAGATTTATGATTATTCAAAAACAAAACGAAATTAATGGAATAATTTACCTTCTGTGTGTAAAATATTTTTGCTTACTAAACACATGTCGCGTTCGTGAAGATAACTGACTCAGTATATTGACATGTATATGTGTTGGTAACCTTGAAGGTGATAGATATGGTTATGAAGTTTGAGGTAAAATATTTTTAAATTAAAAAAAAAACGAAAAGAGGCAGTATTTTATAGAAGAGTCCTTCGATATATTACTAATATATTTGAAACTACTTGAAGTTCACCTACATTATTAAAATGAAGCATGACACACAAACGAGCTAAACGGTACTTATAGATAAAAATGATAACTTGCGCTGTTATCAATCTTATCGCTTTTTTTTGCGAACGAAATCCACGAAAACTATTTTAATTATTACTATATTCAGTCTTGGTAAAATAAAGTTTCCTATTAAGTAGGCAATATATTTAAATCGAGGTGAACGTTTAAATTACAATTTCACGTTTTAACCTTTTATTATGATAAGTTTTGTGCCGTTTTCAATAATAAGCTCATTTAATTGCATGTTCAAAACGCCATCTATTAAAAATTTATGGCTAAAATTATTGTATGATTTTTTTTGTATAAATATATTTCATAAGGAAATGAATATATAATGTTAATTTCCATATAAATTGCAATTTGTTTATTTTATCAAAGGTTTAAAGAGTCATTAGAATGTCACTTTTACTTTAACTTCCGATAAATATGAATAGTAGTGATGGTGTTAGCAATAATTTGTTGTTGATCGAGAAGTTAATTAAAACTGCACTGCATTTGGCACTATATATGACAATATTGTTATCTTAGCATGTGCTACAGGTCGACTTGGCAGATAGCAAACATTTCCAAATATTGATTTTGTCGAGTTCTTGTTTTGTTTTTATCCAGTTAAATGGTTCTATGCATTGAGATTATTAATTATTTACTGTAGTGCAACAGTTTCCAAGGATGCTAATAACGATAAAACTGAACATTAACCAAGTATTTTTTAGAATTCATATTAAACTATTAATAATTTATTAAAATATTTTGAGTTATAGCTCATTATAGTTCTCTTTATTTAAACCTTTTTTATTGCCCTTTGGTTTATTAATCAACCTATTAAATGTAGTTTCTCGACTCTCATGTTTTAAATCCGATCAGCAGTAATGTATATCAATATTTATTTAATATTAGAAGTTTAAAAAGGCATACTTAATAAATTAAGCGAAACAGATATCGCTGCCCCCTAAAAGTGATATAGAAAACCATAATCTGGTTAGCTAATCTTCTTGTAATTGGAAGACCATTTTTAATAATATCATAACAACAAATGATAAAGTTGTTACTAAGGGACATAGTGACATTAAGTTGATTAATGACCTTTATCTTCCGAATCCCACCCGAATCCGTAGAATTAAGTCATTTACTTTTTATCGTAAGATTAAATATACAAAGTCATAACGCACCGAATACTTTCGATTCTTTTGGTTCTGCATACGATAAAAATTTTATATACGATGTTATAATATATATAAATGTTATATACGATAAAAATCAAAGGGCCAAATGTCGTATCATAAATAAAGCAAAAGATTTTCAAATAGAAATCCTATGGGGGATTTTGTGGAAAACCTCTGTGGCCATATGGACAATTAATGCTTAATTTATTTTCACTTAAGAAAGAGTAGCGATGATGCTTCCAGTGTATGTGATTCTATCAAGCGGTTCATCGGATGACAAGAAAGTGGTTGGACAGCTTAGAGTATCTATATTATAGATACAGTAATGCCGCTTTACGCTAGGGATACGTTCCGGAAAAAATCGCGTTAACTGAAATTCGCGTATATCGAGGTTTAAGTTTAAACATAGTCAAAATTTAATATATACAAAAAAATACGAATCATTTTAATCAATCACTTTAATTCTAAGAACACTT
>DWGO01001161.1:0-10182 GCA_018247635.1 Eurytides dolicaon deicoon | reverse complement strand
GTACCACACAGAGCGTGCTTAGATCTGTTCTGCGCTAGTCACCATGAGATATTAGATGGTCTTATATCTTTGCCCTGTAATTTCGCTGGCGTTATTGCCCTTCAAACCGGAACACAGTAGTGCATACACTCTACTGCTTGGCGGCAGAATATCTGGCAAAGCAGTGGAATCGGCACAGTCGGACTCTGCAAGGGTCCTACCACTTGTCTACTATTAATTGGCACTATTTCTTAAAACAACTTGTTTACCAAATCAAATAATAATTATTAAGAAGTTCGAACCGTAAGGAAAATTCTACAATTAGTTAAAAGAAAATAACAGCGCTAATTTACGTCTCTCTGAAACATTGTAGAACATTTAAAGAAAATTAATGATTTTATTGTCTTTGGAAAATACTATTAAGATATTATAAATCCTCATAATCGCAAAGTAATGTAAGGTGTAACGATATGGTGCATGTGGAATTCTAGAAACTATTATAGTTACAACTACTTTTCCAAGATAATAAAATAGCAAAGTCAATTATATTTTTGTATGGAATAATGTTGTCTGAATGTTTGTAATCTAAAAAGTTGAGAGCGGCTGAACGAATAGAAACAAAACTTTGATGTAACTGCATTTAAAAATTAAAACTGAAGTAGATGTAGTTCTGTTTAATGTCAATTCCTTTGACATATTATGATTTTTATATAATTGTAGTTGAATTTTTTATTAAACTTTACATATGTAAGTGTTTAATGTTTGTTAACGATGACGAACTTAAAAATAGTGACAGTTTTCTTAAAGAATAAGTTAGCTCAAAAACCTTTTTTATCCTAAAGACAAGTTAGAAATAAAGTAAAGCCGAGTGTAGTAGCCTATATATACTAATATTATTTACCAAGTTGTACAAACCGGAAATTGTTTTGCGAACATGCTAGAAATATGAGTAGTTTATTTCTCAGTTGTAAATTACTTGCTGAATATAATTAAATTAAATGTAACATAAGACAGAGATTGGAAGTGCCATAATTCTACATAATTCTTTTTTAAGAAGATAATTTTTGAGAACAACCCAAAGTTTTAAGTGGTAGGACTCTTGTAGAGTCCGACTGGGGCGGTAAAACTGCATTGCCAGATATTCTGCCGCCAAGCAGTATGTAAACGCTACTGTGTCCTGGTTAGAAGGGCAATGAGATATACGAGTATCATCTAATGTGTCTGGGTGACGAACGCAGTACAAGCCAAGCACGCTCTGTGTGGTACTGTATTGTTATGGGCTGGCGTGACGCTTACCATCAGGTGCAGGATTTGCTCGTCTCGTACCTTAATGTCGTATAAAAAACATCTAAGAGACTTCAAGGAGGGCCGCTTCTAACTCAAATTCTGAGTATCC
The DNA here is from genome assembly GCA_018247635.1 of Eurytides dolicaon deicoon. Classification (NCBI taxonomy): domain Eukaryota; kingdom Metazoa; phylum Arthropoda; class Insecta; order Lepidoptera; family Papilionidae; genus Eurytides; species Eurytides dolicaon. The sequence goes on along the minus strand of DWGO01001161.1, from coordinate 8,807 downwards.
AACGCCATCAGTAATAAAACCCGAAAAGATACGACACAAAAACAAAGTTATCTTATAAGTTTGGAAAGGCATTTTATACGTCTTTTATAAATAGTGGGACTCTTTTACAGAGTCCGTCTAGGGTGGTTCCACTGCATTGTCAGTTGTTCAATCATCAAACAGTAGTGCGCACTCCTATTATCCGGTTTGAAGGGCAACGATACCAGCATAATTACTAGTCATAGAGATAGAATATAAATAAATATCTGGATGACGAGCGCAGCGCAGGGCCAAGCCGGTTTTGTACGGCACTATGATATTATGGACATGCGTTTCGCTTACCCTCAGAAGCACGACTTGATCGTCTGGTCACTTTTTCTTATTAAAAAGAAAAAATCTTAGGTAGATTATAACACATTTTTAACATCATAATAATTTAACACGATTATATTTCTCCATAAAGAAAAAAAAACGCAATTACATAAGTAAAAAAAATATTAGTATAGTATCTGATAATATGTATTAAAACCAAAGTAACTTTATATGCGAGCGTTGGGGGAGAAAAAGTGAAAAAGGGAAAGAATTTCATGTACGAGAGAAAGTGACGAGACGAGCAAGTCGTGCGCCTGATGGTAAACGCCCATAACAAAATAGTATCACAGGAAACGTGCTTGGCTCTGTGCTGCGGTCGTCACCCAGAGATATTAAATGGTCTATCTCTTTGCCCTGTAATTTGACTGGCATCATTGCCCTTCAAACCGGAACACAGTAGTGCTTACACACTACCGCTTGGCGGCAGAATATCTGGCAGTGCAGTGGTACCCCGCCCCAGAAGGACTCTGCAAGAGTCCTACCACTTAGAAAAAATGTATGTCGCGTAACACGGTCTTTTATAGAATATCAAAAAGTTATCTCCTTTTGTTGAGGACAGGTCCCATAAAAAAAGTGTCACAATTTAAGTATCTCGGATATATAAATAAGGAGTTAAAGGATGATGCAGACATAGAACGGAAAAGAAGAGCTCTCACGGTCTGATGCAACATGATGACCCCCGCAGGTTTGCTTATTATACCAAAGAAGTAAATATTACACTTGTAAGGCATATTGTCAGTCTTTGTACACGTGCGGCTTGTGGGTCAGATACACGAAGAGGACTTTAGATGCTCTTCGAGTGCAATATAAAAATGCATTGCACCCCAGACAAATTCTGCAAATGTCCTACCACTTATCTTGCAGTCCGGCTGGGGCGGTACCACTGCATTGCCAGATATTCTGCCTTCAATCAGTAGTGTGTAACCACTATTGTGTTCTGATTTGAAGGGCACCAATACCAGCGTAATTAAAGTGCAAAGAGATAGACCATCTTATATCTCTAGGTCACGAGCGCAGCACAGGGCCGAACACGCTCTGTGTGAAACTGTGTTGTTATGGGCAGACGTGACGCTTACCATCAGCCGCACAAATTACGCATCCCGTCAGTTTATTTCGTAAAAATAAAATTTAAATCAACGACGTTTAAACACCACAGCGTAGATGTTCAGACTGACACATTTTATAATGTCAACTCAAGTAATATCTTGACTATTCGTATAATAAATGTTTAATCTTATGATATGTCCTTTGACACCTTAAGGAAGTGTAATGCGACACTTACTGATTAAGCAGGTAGCAGTTGGCCCCAGGAGAGAACCAGCGAGTGGTGTTTCCGCCATCAAACCCACGACCAGATCAATGTCGTTGGGATGCTCGTAAAACTTCGCCAGTTTATCGACGGTCTGAAAATCAAATTGCATAAGTGAGAAACATCCAACTTCATCATTTATAAAGTGAACTTTCATTATTCATTTGGTCAAATCAATTCTATATCACATAATAATGATATGTATATCACAAACAGTCAATAATAAGTTGTAAATTGTGTAGAATTGCTAAAACATTTGTGTGCTAATAATAATGTGGTTTCACTCGCAGTGCGCGTTTGCCGGTTTGAAGGGCAATGATGTCAGTGAAATTATATGGCAAAGAGGTAAACCAGCTTATATCTCTGGGTGACGACCGCAGCACAGAGCCAAGCACGATCCGTGTAGTACTGTGTCGTTATGGGTAGGCGTGACACTCAGCATCAGGCGCACGACTTGCTTCTCTCGTCACCTAAAAAAACTCGAACTCGATCACCTAAAAAAAACTCTTGCAGAGTCAGGTTATACAACCGCCAAACAGACGTGCGTAAGCACTGTTGAGTTTTGGTTGGAAACCAATGATGCCAGCGTAATTACTTGGCATAGAGATAGAATATCTTAAATCTGTGGGTGACGAGCGCAGGGCCAAGCAGGTTCTGTGTTGTTATGTGTATAGTAGAGTCGCTTCGTCATTTTATCTATTAAAAAAAAAAAAGCAAAAAAGTATTTTGTAAATTCGTACCTCTTTCGGTATGACGTCGATCAGCTCTTGAGTGCTGCTTACAGCCGAGAGGCCGCATAAAGTCCTGTACTGCACGTAACCAGGCAGCCCGTGGTCTCTGCCACGCTGAATGTCAATAGCAAGCACGTCCAGACCGCCCAACCAGCTGTGACGTAGCTGATGATACAAAAGCCACATAAGTACTAATCAACCAAATAGATACGTTCCCCATCGATTTCGGGCACGGCGGCATATCTACAAGAGATTAGCCAATTGCACGGGATATATTATAGTGCACAATTTGCACAGACACAGATGCACTTACTGTTATAATTACAATCTCACAGCCCGGTAGAACAAGACAAGACGTGAGATCATGCGCAATAATAGTAGCCAGCCATCCACATAAGAATCGAAAGCTGGTCCAGAAATTTCCAAGTAACAATTATATTTAGTGACGACGCGAGCGAGTCGGGCATACCGTAATCAGAGTGCATAAAGTAATATACTATGCATAAAAGCGCAGTGGTAATCAAAGTTTTGAATTGCTTGGCTCTATGCTCCATCACCCAATGATTTAAGATAGTCCTTCCAAACGGAACCCAGTACCCAGTAACCCGCTTGACTTGCTTAGCTTTTGGTCCTAAGCCGTATTACGCTTGTGAAAAATTAATGAGACGGTTACATTGATTTTAATGGCACTTTTCAGGTTTGTTGTATAGAAAGTCCGTTTATATATATGCTTGGTACTTAAAATGTATGGAATGTAAATGTAATTTGCACGAAAGTAATTTACAAAACAAAACGTATTCGAACTCTACGTTCTTTCTTTTAGCAATCAATTTCTTTTCCTAAGTGGTAGGACTTGCAGAGTCCGACTGAGGCGGTACCACTGCATTGCCAGATATTCTGCCGCCAAACAGTAGTGTGTAAGCACTCCTGTGTTCCGGTTTAAAGGGCAATGATGCCAGCGAAACAGGGCAAAATGATAGACCATCTAACATCTGCGACGAGCACAGCACAGAGCCAAGCACGCTCTGTTTGGTACTGTGTTTTTATGGGCAGACGTGACGCTTACCATCAGGCACACACTTTGCTCGTCTCGTCACTTTACCTCATAAAAAAAATCAAACAAAGAACATGTTTTCGTCCTGTCTTTAATTAAAAACACAAACGCACAATGCAATCTTAACACTACCATTAAACATTACGATTGTTTCTGCGCGATATAAACGACTATAATCGCTTTGAAACTAATGAACAATTTAATTTACGACGCTAATGAGCAACAAAGAACGCCTGGAACTTGAATAAATAACCAACCAACCTATAAGTGGTAATGAGCGTCCACGTGACACCACTTGTAAACGTGATAAAGAGGAAGCTGTTTACTCATAATGTAGATACACTTTAAATACACAATACGCTCCAATGTTATCGAGAATACAACGTTTTCACACATCACCAAACAGAGGTTGGAGGTCGGTCGACCAAAGTCACCTTGATAATGTCTGACAATACACTACTATGCATTGCAAGGTAAAATAAAGGAAAATAAGTTTAATGTAGATACGAGTTTTTACGAGATAATGTGACGAGACGTGCAAGTCGTGCGCCTGATGGTAAGCGTCGCGCCTTAACAACACAGTACCACACAGAGCATGCTTGGCTCTGTGTTGCGGTCGTCGCCCAGAGATATAGAGATACCGTTGCAGAGTCCGACTGGGACGGTACCACTGCATTACCAGACATTCTGTCGCGAAGTAGTAGTGTGTAAGCACTACTGTGTTCCGGTTTGAAGGGCAATGATGCCAGCGTAATGACAGGGCAAAGAGATAGACCATCTTATATCTCTGGGTGACTAGTGCAGCACAGAGTCAAGCTCGGTCTGTGTAGTACTGTGTTGTTATGGGCATGCATGACGCTTACCATCAGGCACGACTTGCTCGTATCGTCACATTATCTCTTAAAAAAAAAGGAGGCGGTCTGGCTACTTTCGGTTGGAATCAAACCTGCGAGCTCTACTAGGTCATGGTTCTTTCGACAATTATTATTTAATACCGACGAAGACAAAAATAGTTTAGTATAATTATTTTACCCCTCAAATTGCGGAAACCATAACCGTTAATCCCATTATAGAAATAATATGCATTTTATAATAGCCCTATTGAAAATTATAACACAAAAACAAAGTGGAACTAATCAATCTTCACATTTATTAAATTTCAATTAACAATAAGCCATATTCAATCACCTATTAGATCTTTTTCAAAATGTTTTGATCGAAGTGTCCATAGTATATAGTAAGAGTTTATTTTTTCTTAAAATTTAAAGAAAATCTGTTAGTATACAAAAAACGAAAAAATCAACTTTTTTTCTGTTACGTGTATATGCCAAAACATGACACTTCTCAACTGTGACAGGGTAGTAGTTTTAGAATAATGGTACACTAAGCAATATGTATGTATTTTCGAACGAAAAACACTTATGATTAAAGTTTTTAGAGATATACTTCTGAACTCCTCCTATGACTAACACAACGGAACACAATTGTGTTCCGGTTTGCAAGGAAATGTTACTAGCGTAATTACTAGGATGGAGATATAACATCTTTAATATCTGGATGAGGAGCGCAGCAAAGAGCCAAGCAAGTTCTGAGTGACGCAATTTCAACTCATAAAAATTACTAAAAAACACAAAATACAAAAAAAAGAAAGAAAGCATTATAAAATAGAAACTATTTACAGATTTTATCTCGTTTAAATTCAAATTACCGATGTTTTCGAAAATTAATATTACAAAAAAAACAACGAACGAACCACCTTCAGTCCGTTCCGTTACTATGAACGCTTCAGTGTTTTAAAAGTGAGGAATTTAAATCTAAAATAAACGTGATAAAATCAATAAATACTATAGTTTGATGTCGAATCATCGCGTAAATAGGATAAATCATTGAGTTGGATCACTTACATCGTCGTCATAATTGAGATCCGAGCTCTGACTCTTCTGGCTGACCATTCCTCGCAGGAGCTTTTCAAGGGCGCCCTTCTCTGCAACAATCTCGGGCTTGAAATAGTGCCCCTTGAGGCGTTCCGTCGCAGTCACGTTATTGTGCCCGTCGACCATTTCTATATCTTGGTCGAACAAGCTGTTGACGAAGTGGAAAGCGGCCGTCGCGAAGGAGTTCGTTATGGTGGGATTGACATCGGAGTTGTAGCCGGTGTCGTAACTGTCGTACAATTCGTCGAAAGCCTTGCCTATAACAAAATCAAATAAAATTGAGCTTTATTCAATTAGACTTTTACAGGCACTTTTGTATCGTCAATGAAGTCAGATCGTGAGGAAGTTGCTGCCCTCTCGGAAAGCAGTTCTGCTGAGAAGAGCTGGCAAGAAAAGATCTTAAGCCTTACCAAAATGTATGTTTGTACTGAAAGCAAACGCGATTATACCATTGAAATAGTTTAGTTTTTAGAAAATAAAGTAAATAAAATTGTTCAAGCATTTAAAAACGTGATGGGTAAAGAGTCTCTCGCTCAACATTGAACATTGATTGATGTTTTTTTAGGAGGAAGTGACGAAACAAGAAAATCGTGCGCCTGGTGTTAAGCGTCACGACGGCCACACAGATCGTGCCTGGCTCTGTGCTGCGCTCGTCACCCAGAGATATAATATGGTCTATCTCTTTGCCTTGTAATTTTGCTGGCATCATTGCCCTTCAAACCGTAATACAGTAGTGCTTACGCACTAGTACTTGGCGACAGAATATCTGGCAATCCAGTGGTACCGTCCCAGTCGCAAGAGTCCTACCACTTAGAAAAAAAATATCATATGTAAATATTTGATCAATGACCTGATATAATACTGACCGGAAAAAAATATTCACGAAACTAAACTATTAAAAATATTTTATTTTTATTTATTTAAGTTTATTAATATTTGACTGTGACTTTCTATGAGAAAGGCGCTTATTATATTCTATATATTGTGATAAATTTTATGGTACGAGATTTTAGCAGTCTCTTATTCTTATATTGCACATATATTGCCAACAAATAAATGCACGTCTTTTGTTTAGCTCAACACAATAATTACTTCAATTGAATATAACAGAAGTGTATGGAACAAAGGGCAGTTTGTTAACAGTTGTATCATAATACCATCCACCTATCGATTTAAAAATATCTACAACTTGCTGTAAAGAATAATATTATTACAGTCCAACATACTATAGAAACGAGCAATGGTTTGATTCGACGAATTCCTTATGTAATCATTACTTATTGTAAAACATGTACCTTTATAGGTTTTTCGTTAGATTATGATATAATGATAATTCTAACAATCCTTTTTAAATGAAGGAAACTGTTTCATGAAAAGGAGTTTTCTATAACATAATAGGTTAATTACGACTAATTTAATAATTATAACCAATAACAATAAACAAAACTATTTATAAAAGTCACGTCAAATATGACAGCGATGTAGCGACATATACGATATACTCGTATGTATGTATACACATATACTTTTAAAAATCTAAACACTGAATGTTGAATATATTTAGCCTACATAATATAACAAACTACTTGCATACAAATTAAATCAAAATGTCTTTGTTCAAATATGCCTATACAAGCAGTTTCGATTCGTCATTTTTACATGTTAGTTCGTAAGAAACCTACCACCGACTCGTTATGCAGTTCTGCTGAGAAGAGCCGGCAAGAAACTCAACAGTTGCTTGTTTAAAATATTGCTACAACGTTTTCAAAAGATTAGCTATCCCACACACGAGTCAATTAACTTAATTCCATGCATTTTGATCTACCAGAAACTCTTGGACAGTATAATAAACTCTTTGTAACAAAATATTTTTAATTTTAGTTTTAAAAAGTCATTGAACGATTTATTTATCACTAGACAAAGACGCTGACGTGGTTTTCGATTTTAAATCATTTTTATATATTTTTTTCTATTTAAAATTTTTAACGGCATGCTCCACCCCAAAAAGTACATCTTCTGTGTGAAACAAGGACAAACTAACAAATACTATCTGATTTATAATATTAATAAGAAGACGGATACGCCATGTGACCGCCTAGCAATTACAATTGACTAGGAGGAAGCAATTAAAAAACACGTTCACTTGAATAGATACACATGATTTGAACGGACGACGCAATTGTTTATGTTTTTTAGTTCGATGCCGACAAGAATACTTTTGATTTGTGAGAACCAATTACACAGGAATTATTTTGATTCAAAGAGATAAAACTAGTCGAGTCCCTAATAGTGAACGACGCGCGTGCCCATAACAATATAGTGTTAACGAACCTGTTTGGCCCTGCGCTTACGCTGTTTTATCTCTATGGCCAGTTATTTCACTGGCAACATTTCCCTTCAAACCGGAACACAGCAGTACTTATGCACTAGTATTTGGCGGTAAATGAAATGGCAATGCAATGGCCTCTGAAAAGAATCCTACCACTTAGCAAACAAGAAACAAAACAAAAATAAAAGGCAGTTTTTAACGAAAGAATACCGGTTAGCGCAGGCAGCCAATGCTTGTAGGTGATGTGTTGCAGCTCAGCGACGACGATCCTCCTCGCCTCGTGGTACAAACGATCGGAGTTCCAATCCGGGTTGAGGGTCGAGAGTGCTCTGGCGACCCTGTTGTGTTCCTTCACCCACAAAGCATGAAGCCCAGTTAGCCATGGATGCATGTTTGAACGTATGTCACCTAAGACAGAAAAACAACGATAAAACTTACAAACAATTTAATTAGTAATAATATTTGCGTACAAACTAAGTTACAGCAACTATAAAATAAATGATATACATTAACTGAAAAAGTCAAATTATTAAACTAAAAATAGAGCGCTAAGACATTTGTTTTAGGAAATAGAGTGACGAAACGAGCAAGTCGTGCACCTGATGGTAAGAGTCATGCCTGCCCATAACAACGCAGTACCACACAAAACGTGCTCTGTGCTGTGCTCGTCACCCAGAGATAAGATGGTCTATCTCTTTAGCCTGTAATTTCGCTGGCGTCTTTGCCCTTCGAACTGGAACCCAGTAGTATCTACACACTACTGTTTGGCGGCCGAATATCTGGCAAAGCAGTGGTACCGCCCCAGTCGGACTCTGCAAGAGTGCACTTATATGTGATAAAATCAAATAATTCAAATAAAAATTACAAGTTTGAATAAGCATCGGCGCTTTGTGATTATCATTTCAAATCATAAATACAATATCATCGATTATAATTATAGGAACAATAGTTCAAAACTGGGAATTAAATTTTTTACTAAAACTTAGATCCACTTTAATAAAAAGTGGTCCTTTTTCTAGAGGGTGTTGGTAAGTAATGATATCACCTGGATCACCTGATGTCACCTGAATCTCACAATGTAATATGGGTCTTGGTTATT
>DWGO01001160.1:0-10184 GCA_018247635.1 Eurytides dolicaon deicoon | reverse complement strand
TAATATGTATTCTCTAATTATAGCTACAAAAGTTATAACATCATTTCTTTAAAAAAATGTGTAATGTAGTAGGAATTTTGAATAGAAATTGCACGAGCAGGACTGGTCTGGTAAATCTAGTGTTAAAAAAAACGAAATAAAAACCTGAGGAACGCTCCTATACACATACAAACTGTCACCAACTTAGGTACTTATAATTCACGAAAATTAAATCAGGACCCACACATGTATCTTTATTGATGATTATTTGTGGATCACACATATTTCTGTCTTGTATGAGGCATTCCCTATTCAGTTGTCATCAAAAACATTCGTTTAATGATTGTTCTTCTTCAAAAATTATTGAAATTAAGTGAGTTTTTACTAATTTCTCTTTTTTTTAGAAGATAAAGCGACGAGATGAGCAAGTCATGCGCCTGATGGTAAGCGTCACGCCTACTCACAACAACACAGTAGGTACCACACTAAGCGTGCTTTGTGCTGCGCCCTGTAATTTCACTGACATCATTGCCCTACAAAACGGAACACAATAGTGCCTACACACTACTGCTTGGAGGCAGAATATCTGGCATGCAGTGGTACCACCTATAGATGATACACTATTATATAGGAACCGCCCCAGTCGGACTCTTAGAGCCCTACCACTTATTTCAATTATCAATGGAATCTATACTATATATACCATAATCAATGGAATCTATGAAAATTGTAGTTATCTAAACATAAGCACCATATGCTTAGATTCCATTATGTTCAGGGTACAGCAAATTAGACCTATTTTCTTATGTTTTAATAATTAATAATAATGCTATTAAGTCTTCACTATTATTAGAAATAATTATGTGTATCTTATTAAAACTTTAGTGATAATTTAAAAGTACATAAGACAAAAAATAAAACAATATTGACATGTATGTGTATAATTATTAACCACTCCTGACATCGAGAGATAAATACATTCCATGATTGTATTCACATTCAATACAGTCCATACGAATGACAACTACTTGAGACTGCTAATGGAAGATCTGCTACTATTGAAACAGTTCTTCCATTAACAACCATATTTGGAGTTCAGTGTACACATCACACTGAAGATTGTTACATATAAAGTTGATGAAACAATATAATATGCTTAACATATAACAATCTTAAATGTATCTATTTCATAATTCTAAGCATTTTACTGCGACTGGGTAAAAGTGGCCATGAAGTCGCTGACGACCTTCTTGAGGGCAGCGTCTGACTCGGGTGTGATCTGTCCATCCTTGGCAATAGTGGCCAACAGGCTCTGTTGGCTGGTCTTAATGTGTTGAGTGAACTCCTTCTCAAAAGCAGTGATCTTAGTAGGGTCCAGTTTGTCCAAATGGCCACGCACACCACAGTAGATGATGGCAACCTGAAATTATAAGTTTTTTAAATTAAGATTCAGCTTAGATGTACATATATTTAATTGAAACAAAACATGAGTGAAAACATAATATTTTTACACTTTCTTATACAATAAAATAACAACACAAACAAATCAAGGACATTGTTCACTATACTCACTAACTCAAAAAATTAAAGTACCTAAAAATATTTGAAATGTTATTAATTCATCAGTGTAAGTTGTCTATCTCTGTACCTAATAATTCTCGAAAGATATTGCTTTGGAAATGGAATGTGGTTAATTACTACTGTCCTAAGTAACACACTATATCTATCTTATTGAAAATTGACAGAATCAAAGAAAGAAAAAAACAACTCAATAGCATCAAAAATGAAATATAATAAAAGTGGACATAATTAATTTAACAAATTATTAAATAAATTAAATTTTACCTGTTCTTCAATGGCCATTGGCACATATTGTCCTTGCTTAAGCAACTCAGTAAGACGTTGGCCACGGTTAAGCAGTTGCTGGGTGGCAGCGTCCAAGTCGGAACCGAACTGAGCGAAAGCAGCAACTTCACGGTATTGGGCCAACTCTAGCTTCATAGAGCCAGCAACCTGTGTGACAACAGATGTTTGCTTCATTAAATTATTTATTTTCAAACTTTATGACAATTACTTATGAAATTATCAATACAAATTATATAAACAATTCACATATTGACTGACCTGCTTCATGGCCTTGGTCTGGGCAGCAGAACCTACACGCGATACAGAGAGACCGACGTTGATAGCAGGACGGATACCCTTGTAGAACAGCTCAGTCTCCAAGAAGATCTGGCCGTCCGTGATGGAGATCACGTTGGTTGGAATGTAAGCGGATACGTCACCAGCCTGGGTTTCAATGACGGGAAGAGCGGTAAGAGAGCCGCCACCCATTTTGTCGGACCTAAAGGATTACAACTTCATAACATCATCACTCATTATATTTTACCATTACTCATTATAAATCATCACTCATAATTTTATAAAGAATGAATTTAATAATTGTTTTTAACTAAACCATCTATCCCATAATATGCAGTTAACCTTTAATGCTTTCAAAAAAGTTACTCTTAGTGTAAAACATAGCAGAGATTATAAATTTTACAAATCAACATATCATGGACTAAGTTTAGTGTAATATGACAAATTACACAACTATCATTTAAATTCATATGATCAAATTTTATTAATATCTCTATGATATAAGAACGAAAGTTACATTTTAGCGGCACGCTCGAGCAGACGAGAGTGGAGGTAGAACACATCACCAGGGTAAGCCTCACGACCTGGAGGACGACGCAGCAGCAGGGACATCTATGATGCAAATGTATAAATTTAAGACCTTTTGTTGCATAAAGTAAAATCAAACTTTTTTTTAAACAGGAACACAGTAGTGCATACACACTACTGCTTGGCAGCAGAATTACAGTGTTAATATTGCTTTGTGTATTATGAATCTATAGACATGGATCTTATAATAATATAATTTATTAAAAAAACCCATTTACACACCGAGCTACAAAAATATCAATTTGTTTCACAAACCTGACGGTAGGCAACGGCCTGTTTGGACAAATCGTCGTAGATGATCAGGGCGTGTTTGCCGTTGTCACGGAAGTACTCGCCCATGGCACAGCCGGAATACGGGGCGAGGTACTGCAGGGGCGCGGCATCAGAAGCGGTAGCCGACACAATGATGGTGTAGTTGATGGCACCTGTTTTGCACATTTGCAACAAAATATAATGGCTAAAGTTTACGTAATTACATAATTTACCTCAAGTCGGTCCATCAATTTTAGGATTATGTAATATTCAGCTACATGAAATTTTAAAAAATGTATTGGGCAAATATCAAATTGTAAAAACTGCAAATCATCATTTGTAGTAACTACATAGTAGTATCAGTACAATTTTTAATGGAATACTATTAGAAGCACAACATATTTTTGAAAGTTGGTTACAATTGCTTACCAGCATCAGTCAGCCTCTTCACAATCTGCGCAACAGTTGATCTCTTCTGACCAATAGCAACGTAAATGCAGTACAGCTTCTTCTTCTCATCCTGGCCCTTGTTGAAGCGCTGCTGGTTGATAATAGTGTCGATGGCAAGGGCAGTTTTGCCAGTCTGACGATCGCCGATGATCAACTCACGCTGACCACGGCCAATGGGCACCAAAGAGTCGACAGCCTTGATACCTTTAAAAACAGCCACCCTTAAAACATGTTACATAAAATAATGCAAGAAAAAGAATATTTAAATTGTAGGTCGAAGCTAACTGGTTTGTGGCTCTTTAGATTAAACAACAAATTTGGTTGGTACTAAAAAAAAAACTTCAATCTTTTAATACATATGTACTTACCAGTCTGCATAGGTTCACGCACAGACACACGGGGGATGATACCGGGGGCCTTGATACCCACACGCATACGCGACTTGGTGTCAATGGGACCTTTGCCGTCGATGGGGTTACCCAGGGCATCTACCACACGGCCCAATAGATGATCGCCTACAGGCACGTCTACAATGGCACCAGTACGCTTCACGATGTCACCCTCCTTGATCAGCTTGTCGTTACCGAACACTACCACACCAACATTGTCGGGCTCCAAGTTGAGGGCCATTCCCTACATCATCAAATAAATTCAGATCAATATTTATATTGAGTGTATAAGTCATAGTTGTAAATAACAAATATAGCCAATGTACTTGGTTTCATTTATAATTTTTCTTTACTTTTTAAATAATTTATCATCATCTTAAGCAATTATAAAGCAGAATTATTAATTAATTTAAGAAAAGTAAAGACAATATTACATAAAAAATTTACCTTAAGGCCAGACGAGAATTCCACCATCTCCTCTGCCTGGATGTTCTTAAGGCCATACACACGGGCAATACCGTCACCGATGCTCAACACACGGCCGGTCTCTTCCAAGTCGGCCTAAAGATAATATTTTATATTATATTTTATCAAAAAAATAAAATAAAATCAGTGATTGCAATAGACTATTTGAATAAATTTATTAATCGATTTGATTGGACATATAAATAGACATCAAATATCAGACTTTGCTGGTGCATCTTTGAAGTTCAAGGCCCACTGCAATGAAATTGTTATGGGATCCTGACCTTATGAAAAATTCTTTATAATAATGGAAAATTATCATCAAAAATTTATTAAAATATTGCATAACATTAATACAAAGAAAATATTTTGATGAATTGATAATCTTCACTTTTTTGAAGTTAGTTAAAAATAAATGTAATTATTAACTAACCAACTAATGCCAACAACATTTCCTTTAACCTAAAAGACATGTTTAGCAAGCTAAGAAAATATTGTATTGATTATTAAAATTGTAGGCTAAACCTGGTATTTGCCATTAATTAATGATAATTGGCAATACATTTATTTCAGTTTAAAGAAAATAGGTTATTTTGTGTAAAATCCAAGTACAAAAAAGTAAAAACATTATATAACACAATTGCAAATTTTGAAACATGTTAATTATAATAATTCACCAAGAATAACACATAATTGTTCAACATTATCAAAATTCATTCTTCTGTATAATCAGCATCAGCTGATCTAACTAATAATCAGCTGTTTTATATTACTAGAACCCAATGGCACATTAATTTTGATGTAAATGTAATAATCAAGACTAGTCTATACTCCCAACCAATTTTATGTTTTATCAGTCATCTCTCAGTATGACAACCCATGCAGTGATTTTTAAAACCAGTTACTGAACTGTAAATATCTTGTTTATGTAATTCTACTGCCTTACCTTAGGTGCAGCACCGAGGATTCTCTCCTCTAGGATAGTGGAGATTTCGGCAGCCCGTTGTGGGCACGAGACGTGCAGCTTGCGGGATGCGACGGCGACCGCGGGAGCCGCGACCTTCGATACCTTAAGTCGAACATAACCAACATGATAATATTTTATTAAAGAAAATTTATGCGAAAATGGAGTTATCTTTCAACTAAACGTCGTATTATTATACTTATTAAGGTAAGATAACAAAAAGTCATATCGTAATGTGACAAAATACCGATCAACCACTGTTACATAACTTATAGTCCAATGAAATATTAACATCTTTTACTTAATAAATACTAATTTAAAAGCTTTAACATTAATGCTATAGACATGTTATGTCACTCCATGAAATTATGTCCTATAAATAGGGTAATAATCAATAAAAAGTACATGATATAAAAAGGGCTAATTGAACGTGATAGCCGGGGTACTAAGTTTTAAAGAAAAAAATCTAGTCCTGTAAGGAAATTCATAGTAACTTAATATAAGATATACCTGAGACGCCGCATTTGGCAAGCGCCTGGCCACGGAGGAGGCCAAACGAGCGGAGATCAGCGACATTTTTCACTTCAGTTCAATACTAATGGCAGACAAGAGGGCCGTATACTTCTCCGCTCGCGACTCGTTGCGATATTACCGGAAATGACACAATCAATATGAATAGTCTATGGTTCATGCGCAAAGCAACTCATATATAGCTACTAGTAAATCGTTCTAAAATAATATTACCTAGAAATGCACAGCCCTTTGAATTCCAATAAACCATAATTTTCATTCGTAATAACAATAAAGTAGTAAAGTTTATCTGTAATAAGACATTAATACCAAAAGTGATTGTGTTAAATTTTATTAAATAACATTCACGAAATACTTTGCCTTTATACCTTAAATACTGGAATTGTATTGTCCCTATTATTTGTATTTTAGTCTTGCGTTTACTGAGGTCACAGAATATTAGTGGAGAGAAGAGCGTCAACAGGTCTTCAGCGTACATTATCTGCTGCTACGTTCTTCCTGCGTCTTGGACTCTATCCGTAGGACTTTACCACTACTCCAAACTCCTAAACTATCCCTGCATTCTTTGTAATACTATTATTTTGAAGATGTATTTATCCTTCTTTTTTTGCGATAATGGAGCATAGCTATACTTTTTTTTACTGATGGAGGGTGACATAGGCTTTTCTTAAATCATAATCTACGTTAGCGAAGTCGCGAACTTATTTTCCGATTAGATTCGTCTTAAAATTATAATTTATTTGAAATAAATATTTTCAAATGATATTTCATTATTTTCGCTATTACAGTTTTTATTAGTATTTTGCGACTCCATTTTCCTAATACCATAGAATTAATTTTTATCTTTGAGTCTTATAGAGCTTATGGTCATGTCATGTGTCAATGTCATCAACTTGAACCACGGAATATTTATATGAATGGATTAATTTTATCCCGTGCCCGTGTAGTCATTTAATTGTGATAACAAAAATGTGTTGTCTTCATTCTCCCTCTATTAAAATAAATCTATTATTAGTTTCAACGTAATGGCTATATTCGAAAATTCTTTTTTAAGTAAATCTATACTGGATGATACAGAAAAACTTGTTTGTACCTTAGAAAATGCACAAAATGTTGATAAGCATACAGTAAGATATTTTAAATAGCTTAAAGAGTGAAGTTAAATTACTATGTAATATTTTGTATATTAAATTTTCTACAGGAATATATTTTACGGGTTCAACGGGGGCCTTCAAAAGAGAATAAGTGGGATGTTTCGCATAGGTATAAAGACTTCGCAGCACTTCATACAAGCTTACAACCATCTAATATTGATCTGCCATTGCCACCCAAAAAGCTTATTGGTAACATGCAACCATCTTTTATAGCTGAGAGACAAGTAGCTTTGCAGGTAAGCCCTTTTTAAGAAACATCAAGTATTAATCAGTTTAAATTATTTTCAGTCAGTCACACAATGAATTGTTAAAAAGTTATTTTTTAATTTTCATTTTGTCAATTTCATATTCAGAAAAAAAGTACTTCACTTTAAAATTTTCAGAATTACATAAAAGAAGTTTTAAAGTATCCAGTGTTATCCTTGTCATTACCAGTAAGAAGTTTCTTGGATCCTAAGAATTATCCTTTATCAATTGGAGGTAAAATCTTATTAGAGTTTAGTATTATGATACTTGAGTTTATAATATTCTTAAGATTTATTTTATTTTTAGAACAAGCTGTTCAAACAATTTCTATTGCATTAAGAGGTGATGGCCGGTATGAATTAAAAGGAATGCTCCCAGAAATTGGTTGGAGGATCAGGAAACAGTACTTTCTGGTATAGTATTGTAAATATTCTCCACTTACTAACATTGTGTGTTTTGCTATTATAAGTTAATTTTACTCTTTGTGTTTGTATAGCCTTGCTTCACAAAAATTAAATAAGTAAAGTACTTTAGTTTAAAACATATATTTTGAATTATGAATAGTGTAAATTTAATATTATTCACTTCCCTAACCATTTTACAATTGTTAAACTAAAAATGGTTTTCATACATCTTTGGGAACAAATACTGCTCTATCTTGTATGTAATATGTAATAGTCCAATTACAACATGGTTTATTCTGCTTTCACTGTTTTCTTATAATTTCATATTATATTCATATTCTCTGTGTTGTTCATTGTTGAAATATAATAATACTTCAATATGTTTTGCATTTTCAAGAGATTCAACCTAAATTATCTTATCACTGCATGATAGAACTGACAACAAAGTATTGTTTATTGTGCTTAACTCTTTTATTGTAGCAATTTCAATGTTATTACTCCACAGGTAACTGACACAGATATGCAAATGAACTGTATGCTGTCATGGATGAACTTTGGTCCTGATAAATGTTTGAACAGCAAAGATTTAAATACTGTATTTAAGAGTTTGCAGAGTATGTCTGTAAGTGACTGTAATAGTATTAAAATTTTAAGTATATTAAAAGATTTATCTAAACAGTAAAACTTGAGGAAAGCCCAACCCTTTTTAAGTGGTAGGACTCTTGCAGAGTCTGACTGGGGAGGTACCACTGCATTGCCAGATATTCTGCCACCAAGCAGTTATGTGTAAGCACTACTGTGTTCCGGTTCAAAGGGCAAAGAGATAGACCATCTAATATCTCTGGATGACAAGCGCAACACAGAGCCAAACACTCTCTGTGTGGTACTGTGTTGCTATGGGCAGGCGTGACGCTTACCATCAGGCGTACGACCTGCTCGTCTCATCACTTCATCACGTAAACAAATCAAGTAAATAAATCTCAAGTTTAAAAAAATTAAAACATGTCTTTGATGCGTATAATGTTAAATTGACATTTTTTAAATTGTTATAATATTAATTGTGCTGTTAACATCAAAAATTGAGTTATTATTGTATTCAACAAATTTTTTTTTACCAGATAGTGACGAAACTAGCAAGTCAAGCCTGATGGGAAGCGTCACGCCTGCTCTTAACAACGCACAGCGTGCCCGACTCTGCTGCGCTCGTTACCCAGAGATATAAAAAAGCCTATATCTTTGCCCTGTAATTGAGCTGGCTTCCTTGCCCTTCAAGCCGGAACACAGTACCGCCCCAATCGGACTCTGCGAGAGCCCTACCAATCATAAAAATCACATCAATTTAATATATGTGCTCTTTTCTTTCCGTACAGGCTAAAATCTGGGATCTGAGAAAACGTGCACCCGTATACACCATCCCAGCACACACCCACTTAGTCAGCGGTAAGTTGGGGCTTTTAATCCCACTGTTGGGCAAATCATCCCACTTGTTTATATCTTTTAGGTCAAGTGTAAGCCTTACGGACACTAGGGCAGCGTAAAATTTCGTCGTCACCATTCGACTCGTATACTCAAACCGGTATATAGAAGGACCAACAAGAGACTGCGATCGCAAACTATTTCGTTCGTTTCATTTTTGTTTTTGCAATAAAGTCAGAAGGAAAAATTATTTCTTCTATTCACGCGAATACTTGACATTATAAAAATTAAACTATTTAAGGATTCTTTTGTGTTTATTTAAAATTTATAACTACCCGACGTTGCAAACACTACAGCGTTCATGATCAGGGGATGGACTGAAGATGTTAGATGTCCAACTGTCAATGTCAATCACGGTTACCTCCTTTTCAAATTATCAATTTTTATTCCGATCTATGCAGAAAGAACTAACTGTATCTTTATAAGTTTCCATCCAATTCCATAAGCATCCAAATTTCAATAGAGAGGATGGTTGGGTTCTATTATCAGCTTGGGATCCTATAATTAACAAAATTCAAACAAGACCCAAGCATAACGCCACTGCAACTTATAAAGATACAGTTAGCTCTTTCCGCGTGGATCGGTCCAGAATTAATAGTTTTGAAATGTAGGTAACCGTGATTGACATTGACAGTTGGACATCTAACATCTACAGTCTGGCCCGTGACCATGAACGCTGCAAAGTGTTTGAAACGTCGGGTAGTTACAAATTAAAAATGAACGCGATAAAATCCGTAAATATTTTTATTTTATATTGTCAAGTATTCGCGTGAATAGAAAAAACATATTCTTTTCTTCTGACTATATTACAACAACAAAAATAAAAGCGAACGAAGTAGTTTGCGATCGCAGTCTCTTGTTGGTCCTTCTATATACCGGTTTGAGTTGACGAATCGAATCGTGACGAAATAGTTTTATTTCATATGGAAGAAGAGAGTTGTTATTGTCAACTAAGGATTTTCAATTCTATATTGCTTTGGTAATGTAGTGACCATTACTATCACATAGTTATTAATTTACCATTTCATTATAAGCAGTATAAAATCAATCTTATTCTAAATCCTATATACATATTTAAATCACTTTCAATATTATATAAATTCACTATTTCATTTGCAGTTCATATCTATTTAATATTGTATTC
>DWGO01001159.1:0-10185 GCA_018247635.1 Eurytides dolicaon deicoon | reverse complement strand
ACACACACGTATACGCTATAACGCACATCTTAATTAGAAATATGCCACGCGTGCCGTCTGAAATACATTCAAAGGTACGGGTGTGATATCAAAGAGAGAGAGAGAGAGAGAGATATATTTACGTAAGTTCTCGTTGGAACGCAACGTGTTTTACAGCGCTTTACGCCGTTAATGTCAGTTAAAATGATTTCCAATGGCGATTCTATATTGAAAGTTCTTAGTGCGGAATCGGAAGCGGCATTCACTGAAATCCGCGTCAGCATTACGTGACTTGTGGCGACGATGAGACCGGACACTTTTGTGCGAGCGATGATCGAAAGCCCCAAAGCTCTCGAGCAAGTACTTATACTTTTTTTTATGAATGCGCTAAGTCGCCGAGTAAGTTACATTCTGCATTGTGAATTGGTAAACGAGAACGATGTATTAAGTATTCATTAGAGCACAAACAATGTAATGAGAGACACTTGACTTTTCTTCAGACTCGAAATAATGGAATGAGCTCAATTTGCGAGAGAAGAACGAACGAACCTTTTCACATTGGCAAACCCTTTTGTCCTTAAAAATAAAACAGCTTTTTTTAATTATTCAAGTTACGCATGGTTAAATGTATCTTTTGAGATTATTTTTTTATATGATGGATTATCATCTTCCGGAAATAATAGCATTATTAAAATAATTATGCTTTACAAAATATAATTATGGAAAACAATAACATTTAGGTAAAACTCAAAACAAGAAATGTCACACGAGCGAGATGTAGGCTTCTTGTGTGCGTGGTAAGGCTTGTTAAAGATAGTTGCTGAATGGTTCTTTTCGTGTGTGGAAAATTGTCTTTCGATGAAATTAATCACCGTAAGAGAAGGTGCCCGCCCATCTCCACGGTAATCGAATTACGAAGTTTGATATAATTAACGTTCACTGTGTTTCGAGTGGACCTTAATGAAATTGTTAAACGGTCGCCGATCGATTTATGTGATCGTCGCTTAATAGGAAAATGTCCTGATGTAATAATCGAGCAAATATTTATTCACAAGAAAGTAATTGATATATACATTTTTATGAACTGAGACGAGTATAACGCACATAACGGTTGTTTAAAGATGTAAATTGTCAATTACCAAATTGTACTCTCAAGTAAACAAAAAAAAACGTTAAAAGACCGTCAACTGAACTTCATTTCCTTAATTCGATTACGAACGAACGGTTTCATTATGATGCAAAAATGTAAACCATTCGTTCATGGTACATTAAATGTTTTACAATTTACGCTTTTGGAAATGTACGATAATCAAGTTTCAATCAAACGCTTTTGACTGTGCTCCGGTATTACGTTCACAATGTTTTGTTACATCGTCATTATTACGTTTGACAAAATGTTTCACAAGCGGAAGAGCTCAATAATAAAACAATTGGCGCCAACTACCTACATAGGTTCACAGTTGCATAGGCAGTGCTAAAAAATAGTGAGCACAAGTTACCTCAATTAATAGGAATAATTTAAAAGTTCATATGTTAAAGAAAAAAAAAAACAGTTTCTCAAGTAACCTCAATTAACTGGCGTTATTTAAGAGTATAAGAGTCAGTGCAGTGATACAAGAACAGGGGAGCGATGAACGGCTCCAATTTTTTTAACGAGATTAAGTGACGAGACGAGCAAGTCGTGCGTAAGCATGATGCCTGCCCATAACAACACAACTTGCTTGGGTCTGTGCTGCATTTGTCACCGAGAGATATGAGATGGTCTATCTCTTTGCCCAGTAATTACGTTGGCATCATTGCCCTTCAAACCGGAACACATTAGTGCTTGCACACTACTGCTTGGTGGCAGAATAACTGGCAATGCAGTGGCACCGCCCCAGCCAGACTCTGCAAGTGTTATTACTTGGTGAGCAATGATAAAAAGTGAAACAGACAATTCTTTTTCATCAACTTTGCGCTAGATATTCATCTTTTTGTATAAACTGACGTTGACGCTTTCAGTTTTTGCGGCTCTGTAAAGCTCTATCAGATCACCGAACCTGTGGAAATGCTAAGTTTCCACGAGTTGGGTTAACCCCAAGTCCTGCAAGGTCACGCATAAAGACATATGTATATATAACAGAATCGATATTCATCCAGAGTGTTTTAATAACGCGCACCGGACTGGTACGCGTCACGTGCACCGGTGCTTAGTAACACGGCGATAGATTAAAGTGCAGCGTTGCCGCCTGCAGCAGTGGCGGCGAATTTGCGACGTCGAAAAGTCACAGAGGGAAGATCGTCAGCGCTCGCAGTGGGGGAAGGCAAAAAGAGAACGAGACGATTGTTCCATTTGTTTTTTCTCGGCCGCTCGCCGCTCGGAACCGGTACGGGCGGCCTGGATTAGCTCGCGGGTGCCGACCATGAGCTGAAGCACATTACCCGTGCCTGCGTTCCGAAACGCTATCCGCTTTGGGGTAATGTGCATAATATAGTTGTCGGGACTCCCAATATTTATCAAAGTAACAAATGTTTTTCTATTATCTTCGATCAGATTGACACTTCTTAATCTCGATTATTGCTGTTTCGATACAGCGAACATTTTAATAAAAAGAGATTTCTAAGTGGTAGGACTGCTGCACAGTCCGACTGGGGCGGTACCACTACATTGCTAGTTATTCTGCAGTCAAGCAGTAGTGTGTAAGCACTACTATGTTCCAGTTTCAACGGCTATGATGCCAGTGCAATTACAGGGTAAAGAGATAGACCATCTAATATCTCTGGATGACGAGCGCAGCACAGAGCTAAGCACATTCCGTGTGGTATTGTGTTGTTATGGGCAGGCATGATGCTTATCATCAGGCGCAAGACTTGCTCGACACTTGATCTCCTAAAAAAAAATTATTGAAGAGAAATACTTTACGACTTTTATATAATACTTTACGTCGATTCTTTATGTGATATAACTCATTTACAAAGTTAAGAGAAGCATTGACAGTAGTTATGCTGTCGCCAAGTAGTTATTTATACATGTTCTTTTGCGAAACAAAAACATTACTATATTCCGATGTGAAGAGCAACGTTTCTAGAGAAATTACTGGCCACAGACACACAATACCTTATATCTGTGGATCGCAAGAGTGCGAGTGAGCAGTGCTATTATACTGTCATGGGCAAATGTTTTGTTTATTGTTAATCAAAAGAAAACTTTAACAACGAATGTAGAAGTAGTAAGCCCTAGTCGATGTTTACTGCATACCACTATCTATTATATTTCAATCCATTCAAAAGGTGCTGAAACCTATAAAATATTAACACTCAAAATGAAGCATCATGCGTGCAAAAAAAAAAATCTTTAATGAAGACTAACATTTGATAATTCAACGTGTGCTACATGCACGTTGACTTCTTAAATATTAAAGTTTTCAGACTATAATTTTATTTCAAATGTCTTTATTAAGAACTTATTTATTTCTTTAAAAAGACAGTTTTATTTTTTACTATTAGTAATATGTTTTAATATAATATGTATACGTACATATACATATCTGTGGTCATAGATCAGACAGTGATAAATGCATTCACGGTCAGATCTAAATAAAATCACTTCACCCAATATGACCAAGACAAAAGTTGAAGTATAAAAGTTATCATAATATGATTAGTATTCAATACAACAGTAATGTTTTGCATGTAGTTATCCTGATATGACCAAATGAAAGAGCATCTTTTGGCGATTATACCTATATTAATAAGTCATATTAAGCAAAAATGCATTTATCACTGTCTGATCTATGACCATAGATATATACGATGTTAAATGAAATGTGTTTATATTTTTATGTAATCGTTCAACAAAATATGTTTACATTTGGGAAAAACAAGTTCTCCAAGTAGTTTTAATTTGTCGTTTGCCGACAAAGCAAGAGTAGTTTCCGAAATTAAATTATTAAGTGGGTAGAAAGGACAGGCCGACTAGACTTTAGCACACAGCTGTGAATTTTCTATGCCATTAGCAAATTGCCGAGATCGCCGAGCACAAATCGTTACGGCGCGTGATAAAATTAAACAAAAACGCTTGTGAAATTTTTAGAGATGACGAGAAATCCACGTCTGACTGTTTACATGATAAATGTTTCCCCCTTTTTGTTCTCGCGAGTTCGCGGCAATGTTTAGCGCTCCAATGACATGTTTTATATTGTTTGCGAAAGCCGATAACCCGTAACGACAGTGAAAAAAAATCATTTGTACACTTCCACATAAATCCTGTATTTTATATAGATGTGTCAATCGGAAAATGTTTGTGTTGTAACCGAATTATAATAGATTCGTTTAGGCTTCTGTACTCTTTATGAGACGAAATATTTATACTGTATAGCAAAAACGTCAAAAAACTAGGTATTGCGTTTAGGAAAGAGGACAAACCCTACATTTTTAAGGTATGCAGTGTGTTCTACCAAACAATATTCCCAATAAAAATCGATTCATTAATATTATGAACTTGAAGGCGTGTCTTGATTGTCTTCTTTTTGGGCAACGGCCTAGAGGATCGGTATAATTTTTAACAAAAAATTAATATTTCGGAGAAAGAGTGACGCTGATTTTTGTAAATTAGAAAGTTACAATAAAATTCACAAGAGTGAACCGCCGGCAATACCAAGTACGTTGTTACAAAGTAATGTAAAATCCGAAAAAAATAAATAAAAACAGAAAGTATCGGAGCACTGCACCTTATGGTTGCTCTTCAGTTTAGTCATTATTAAATCTTCAACACTCGTTTTGTGTATTAATTCACGATACAGATTTTTTTTTGTACAAGTGCACCTACCTTGTTTCTCTGAACCACCTTAAGGTTTACTGGCAGAGAATGCCTTTGGCATTAAGCCTTTGCCTGTACAAATACTTTTACTTGCGCAGAAGTTTAAATAAATACATACAGAATATACCATAAAGGGGCAAAATAAAATACACTACGTACAGCACTATAGTCGGTAGGAGAAAATGGCTAGCATCGATGCATGCAGCGATTGCGGGGTTGAGAAATCGTATGTACCTACATACATATAAAATAAAACCCACATATAATGGAGCGGTACAAAGGGCAAAGGATAAATTGTGCGGAGCGCACCGAGCATGGGGCTGCGAGTGGGGTCAACGACACGCACCCCGACCCACGCTGGGACACAGATACAGGACGTTAGTCACCCGTGGGGGTAAACCAGCTGCTGTCACAAAAAGCACCCTTGCTTGGAAAGCGGCGCGTGGTGGCGCATACATCGCTCTATTCGCTCGCTTATAATTCACTAGGAATTACTCAAAACTTAACACGGCTTTCATATTGGATAACACCGAATTATCAAAGTGCTAAATATGGTTATATGACAGGTAAAGAATCTATAATCTCAAAATTCCTATTTAAAACCCGATTCGCACTGTATTTCGGGAAAATGAACATAAGCAAAGTACAAAAAACAATCTTAAAGAACAATGGCTAAAATAAAACTAAAACAACTTAATGAAGATCCAGTGTTCTATTGTCTTCTGTGCTCAACATGAAAGCTCTATGGTTAAATATAAAAAAATAAATAAAAAAGTATACTATCAATAATTTCTTTGACGCCTAACAAAGGCGATTGATACTGTTGGGTTACTCTTGCCCTTTCTTAGGGTTATGTGATTAGAACGTAAATAATCGGACGCCACCCGGAACGCTTCATTTAACAAGATGACGCTAAAGAACGCACAACACTGCATTATTGTTATTACGCTCATCACCATATAATTATTTATAAACAAGCAACAATCGAGCAATCACTTCGGCCGACCGACTGAATTCCTTCCACGAAGTACGAAAGTCAATTGAAACGATTGCATTTCGTGTGTGTTAAAACTGAGAACGGCTTTATGTTAATGTTCGCTCGCCGGAGAGCCATGAATATACAAAGGGCACGAGGATCGTCCTAATTTATTTCAGTGTACGCGTAAAGCTATGTAACACGGATTGTGATGTGGGGAGTGAAAGCGGCGACATATGCCCGGCCCCGTTCGCTTTGTGGAGTGTGGATCTCGCCGCCATATGGCGCACAAAGAGCTTATCTGCCACTGGGTCGAATGTAAAATCGAAATTTGTACCGACCGACTGCAGTCGCCTACTAGTCATCAGCTGCGAAAGCGCAGACATCGATTGGGAGTTATTACTTTTGATTTCTGATGTGAGAAAACGTTTTAAAAATTATACACAATCAAGGTTAGTTTAGGTTATATGTGTGTGTGTGTGTGTGTGTGTGTACAAAGAAAAATCCCAGATTTTGCTGCGCAATTCATAGATAATAGTCGTAAAGTTCACACCTTATTTACCAAACTGTCCCAGAGTTGTCGTCCGTCGTTCCATTAAATATTTTATCGCACTGTATTTGTTAAAGCCCTATGCGCAATGAATGAGATGTTGACTGCAAAGGGCGAGGAACTGTAACAATCGGCCTTCACTGGGAGCTGACGGGGCATCGATCCTATGCTGTGCTCGCTTGACGAGGGTATTTATAGATATCGCTATTCTGAATATCGACGTGCGAATATGAAAGTAACTTGGCGAGACCATTTGGTCACAACCTAAACTATAATAAGTACGTTGCACCTAAGCGTGTTCCGTTCATGAGGTAGAAACGATAAATTCACAACTCACCCGCGGATTTATTATAAAACGAGTTAGTCGCGTGACTCACATTGTTAACTGCTAAGTTTGAAGGCGGAAACCAGCCGAGTAGTGACGTAATAGGTATTGTGGCCGTTCATTAAAATGGGTAACGACGTGAGAATCGCGCCAAGGAGAAGGTTGGTCGGCTGCGTACCTACTGGTTCTTGCTCTTTGCTTTGGTCGTGTTCCCATGACAAAAAGAATGGTCGCGCTGTGAGGCGTCAATAACCTCGGCGGTACGGATCGCGGAGGTTGCAATAAATACGCCATCGGCGCCGCTGGCCTGGTCAAGAGCCTTTCAAGGCCGCGGGACGAGGCGGGGAGCGCCCCACATCTACGCATGGGCTACTCTTGCCCTACCGCCTGCATTCCACCAGGGCATAGACATTCACCAACATCTCAGCCGACACAACCAGCCGGGGGCACCGACTCGTCCTTCATAACACGAGCAAAATTCCAAGCGGTACAGTTTTATGTGTGGTCGTGCGTAGTGAATCCCGTCGCGTTTTAACGCCCATCAAAATTTTCGAAAGTTTTGCATCATAAAAAAACAGTAATAACAAAAAAGGAAACGACGTTGAAACTTTTAAACCGCACAATGAGAATCGTGACCATCGTATAACAAGGATTACATGCGGTTGGGGTCAGTGATTTTGTAACTTACGACTCACCAAGGTCGCAAACTAATGGTTTTGTACTTGAAACGTTAACGTAATCGACGTTAGTTTCTCGCATCGGCGCCGTCGAGCACTTTGTACTTCTAAGTACTTCCCTAAGCGTATTCACGGACAAAAGCTACAGTAAACAATACCTAAGAGTATTTTTACAAGATGAGCATATCACATCTATACACAGGACGAATCGAGGCGCAAGCACAACGAGCATCTGTTCCCTCAGCAGGTACGGTGCGTGGGAAAGAGACGGACGCACGTCACTCGCGGCGAAGGATCCAACAAAGGATCGGGTCGGCGGGGCAGGATGCCGGGCGGACGGACTCACCGCAGGTCGAGGAAACGCGCGGTCTTTGTTCTTCTCTCGCAGGACATGGCGTACGTCGGGTGGATCACCGTCGGCACAGTCTGTGGCACTTCACAGTCGCGATGCTACGCTAGCAGCATGTTGTCGCGCGTGCGTCCGCGCTCTGCGAACACTACCACCGGCGGCGAGCGTACGCGCACACTGAGTCGGCGCGGCGTGAGAGGCGCGCGATACGCTACCTGCCCGTTTCCGAGGCGAGGAGGAGCGGAGGTGCGCATCGCGGCGCACGCGCAGGTACTCGGACGCGCAACACGCGTGGGGGTGGGGCGCGCGCCACTCACTTTCCTCCTGGCGCATCGCTCCCGGCACGCTCTCCGTCGAAATCCCGTCAAAACATCCATTGTCAACGACATATCCAATTTGTGGAAATTTAGCAGTTTTACGGGTTAGGTTATTAGATGGAGCTTTATAGAGTCGCAGAACATAATCTCTTGTACAGACATTAAAGCTGAATAGATCTGATAATATTTCGTCAGTCTGTACAATTGATTGTTGCCGATCGAACGGAGAGGCTAATGAGAACGAATACTCTCTGCCGTATCGTGTTGTGTTGTTAAAGTAAATTGAATCGTGGCGAATTCCCAATGAGCAAGTCCGATTCCTAGTTTAATGTCTAGCGTTACTGCACTAATTACAAAAGAGAACGCTCGGAAACGAAGAGAAACCACTGAACTCGGTGCTGTAAAACCGTCCTAATTTACATGTGAATATTGTTTGTTCAAGTATGAGTCAGCACCGAAGGCTTGGCCAACTTTCACCGATGCTCGTGTTCGAACAATTAAGTAAGTTTACGTACATATGACCCTCTGTTAACCGTTTATAATGAATCGGCCAACGTAAGTCGCAGGAAGAGAGCATTTATTTAAGTTTAATTCATTACACAACATTTTTGAAAACGTTCCAGTAATTTAATGGGTCCGTTGAGCACGTGTAAAGATGGCACTTTTTATTCCGTAGAGAGTTTGTAAATGTGTTTTCCACTGTAAAATTCCGTACGCAACGTACTGTTTTCAACTCGCATTAATCCAGAAGTTTTAGCCAGATATAATAAATAAAGAAAAAACAATGTAAAAGTGTACCGAATGCAGCTTGAACTACAATACAACGTAGAACTACAGCGAAACAAGTTGGAATTTGATTTAACTGAGTTGCTTCTCTTGAAAAATTTATACATTAATCGACTGCGCTGTGTACTTGTACCAGAGTATAGACAATGTTCACATTTAAAAGAAGTCTGTACAGATACTATATTTGTACGACTGTTGAACATACCTACTTCTTTTTATATTAAAATATAATTTTAATATTAAAACTTACTTTTTTTATTTTTATAGAAACATACAGTACTTTTTTAAATGTGATATTTAAAAAAAATTGTACTATTCAATAATGTTTTTCCTTCTTAAACTGACAAACAAAACACAATTATGTAAAGCTTAGCATAGTTTAATGAAAACATTTCAACTGTTTGGAGAAACTACTGTTAGTTTCTCCGAAATCATTTGTTAAGTAGTTTGTGATGTCAGTAATAAACAAAATTAAACAGGATTTACAAATGTCACGTATAAATATACAGAATGGCATCAAATGTTAGGTGAGAATATATTGTTACATTTCGTCGAAAAGGGAAATGCATATAAACTGAATTTTGTGTAGCAAATTTAAGTAAAATATACTAATAAATTTTCATGATTCACGAATACATTTCTCTCGTAGTGGTAGATTTTGTTTCAGACACATTTGCATTTCGGTCCTCTGGAGTTAGGGAAAAAGATATGGTGGCGTGTGGCGTAATTCTGTGGATTTTATTTAAAACCTAAAAAACATATGCGCTTTTTCTCTAATAGCGTTATGCAAATCAATGGAAGAATCTTTGACTGCTATTACTTAAAGATAATTTATTATTTCCTTACAAATAAAAATAAATTCTAATTATATTACAAAGAAAATAGAAATCGGCTTTCGAGCTGGCCAAGTCGTAAAGTTAATTAAGCGTCTGTAAAACCAGATTCCCGATACCCACATATTTACGAAAAGATTTTCCTTGAAAAAAATATGATCAAACTAATATTCAATTAAAAAATAATTGTATTGTGACTCCGTGAAAGATATGAGCGCCCAACATTTGAATGATACAAGCATAAGAAGAAAATACTCAGCACTGTGAAATAATGCGAAATTTTCCAACAACGCCTCTTAATTAATTACGAGCGTATTAGGGACTTAGGGATAAACATCCCGGGAAATAAAGGTAAGGAAACGCAAACAGGAATCCGGTCTTTTCTGTGATACGAGAGGGATAAAAAAAAGGAAAGACCGTGTAAATACGCCCGTAATACTAGTATCCCGAGCGTTCCCCGTGTACTTCCTACTTATCCACTTTCCCGCGGTGACCGGGGGGGGGGGGGGGGGGGCCCCCCCCGCCCCCCCCCCCCCCCCCCTTTTTTTTACCCCCCCCGGCCCAATTATGTTTGGGCCCCGGTGTGGGGGGGGTT
>DWGO01001158.1:0-10188 GCA_018247635.1 Eurytides dolicaon deicoon | reverse complement strand
GTTACATTGTTTAATGAATACAATCGATTAGGTATCCCACATACGAGTCCAATAACTTAATTCTATACATTTTGATCTACTAGAAACTCTTGAACAGTATAATCAGCTTTTTACAATAAAATATTTTTTTTCTAATTTGAATCCCATGACCCCTGTGCTAAATTGAAGACAAGACATCTGGTGGAATTACACATACATATTATATTTAGGTCCATAAAAGATTTATTCACCTTTTGAAGACCAAATAGAGGTGTTACAAGCTTATTTTTATTTCTAGTATTTAAGGTGTGTCTGTCACTGCTATTTTATATATAAGAATTAACATGAGATGTTATCGCGTTTTATTTTAAATTTAAATTCCCGACGACTCAAACTCTACAGTGAATTCATGGTTGTGGAACTGGATGGTTTACAGGGCAAAGAGTTAGACCATCGTCATCCAATATCTTTGGGTGACGAGCGCAGCACACAGCCAAGCACGCTGAGTGTAGTACTGCGCTGTTATGGGCAGGCGTGACGCTTACCATCAGGCGCACGTCTTGCTCGTCTGTCACTTTATCTCGTAAAAAAATGGTTTGTTATAATGGCCATAATAGTTTCTCATATAAGTATTAGCTTGTATAAAAGAAATCATTGTAGGACGCTGCCTGTTGCGCTCAGTGTGCCTACTTGCCTTAAGGGTCTACCCCACTCAGAGATATGAGTTATTGTACCACTGCTAAGTACTTGCATAGTCAAGATTAAGGTAAGGATTTTTTGTTTGTAGAATAATATAGTGTATTTTTTCTTCGCCCAACTATTTTCCGTTTATAGCAGATAATATGGCAAAAAACAGTAATATGCTTTAAAAGGCACTATATTTCTGATTTTTTTTAGTTTTTATTTTTTATTTATTCTATTGGTTTTGGAAAACATACAGCACTTACATAATATATTTGCAATAAAAATTTCACCACTAATTCATAGCTGTGCGATAACAAATACAATTTCAAAGATGAAAAAAAAATTGAACACAAAGCAAAATCATTACAATGACAAATAAAAAATGAGTAAAAAAACATACAAAATCTATCGGAAATGACAAAAAAGGAACCTTAACTGTAATTAACATTAAATGTAAATAACAATATATTTGGTAGGACTCTTGCAGAGTCCATCTCGAGTGTAACCACTACATTGCCCGTTCTTCACAGTCAAGAGTAGTGCGTAAGCAGCTTGATTACTGTACAAAGAGATAGAATATCTTAAATATCTAGATGAACAAGGGCAGTGCAGGGCCAAGCAGGTTCTTTGTGGCACTTTGTTGTTATGGGCAAGCGTGTCACTTGCCATTAGGCGCACGACTTGCTGGTCCCGATATTTTACTTTATAAAAATAAATACACTTTTCCCTTCCCCGAAGTACATTTCTGCTGTAGTTAAGTAACCTCTTTCAACGTGCATAACTTCTTACATTGTGTATAATTATTGATTCAATTTTTTTTTTTGCTTTGAAACGTATTTGGTACAGCGAGTTGTGAGTTGATATGACATTTTGTTTTGTCGAGTGTTTGCATTGAACTGGTTATTTTTGACGAGGCAGATGCAGCTCCGTTTTCTTTTATTGCAACACCATAACGCTAACAATTACGGCCGTACGAGATTTAAAATATTGACCATTGTCCATTAGTTGCGTTTCTTTTTTCTGTATTTCTAGAAAATTCCTTCTGCATCGAAGAATAATATTTATATGTTGGTGTTTTTTATTCGGCTGATTTTGTTGGTTGGTCCCGACCGTGGAATCACTTTGCCATTTCACACCGAGTGGAAATATCATGTAATAAAGATAAAAAATGGCGTAATCAAATACGAGTAGCTGTACAGTGCGACAGGCTTCGTGTATATTTTATCTCTCAAGGGCATAATCAATCAGCCATTGCGATTTCCATTACGAGTTTCGTGAAATGTAAGAAAATGACGCTATAAATAATAAAGTCCGATAGTAAATCACTCGAGATTAATAAGTTGATGCCATTCTTCATACTGTGGTGATAAATGAAGCCGCCGCTTGATTTAAGTGAATCATGCTCCTGATGGTATGCGACACGCCTGCCCATAATAACACAGTGCTACACAGAACCTGCTTGGCCCTCTGCTACTCTCGTCACCCAGAGGTTTAAGATCTTTTATCTATTTGCCCACTAATTACGCTGGCATCATTGCCGAAACACAGCAGCGCATACGCACTATTATTTGGCGATTGAATAATTTGCAAATCAGTGGTACCTCCCCAGACGGACTCTACAAACAAGTACTACCACTTAAAAAATAAATCTGGTGATGTAGAATCGATATTCTGGGTCGAGGATACGTATCTTGGTATTCCAATATTTCAGATTCCTTACGTGAAAAATCTTTTCGTTTTACTACGGACAAACGTGGCTGTGCAAAACAAATTTCACATTTATACATTTATGTGTATGGTTATTGACACATTAATATTTATTTAGTGGCCGTATTGCGGTCGAAATACTTACTAATGACTACTAATGACGTTTCTAAGTTTAAACGTAATTGAGGGTCTTTTGTCAAAAACAATACCTCTATAATCTTTGCATAACATTTTTGAGGTTTTCTGTGGGATTCAATTATTAAATATCAACTCCACAAATACTTGCGAATTGTTTACAGTGTATGATCCTGGAGCAATGAAAAAGGTTTGCGTAACTACGAAATGTCCGTCTAAACTTAAAGTTTTTGAGATTTTTCTTCCCTTCACTGCATAACAGCTGTGTTGCTAATATCCGGGTCATTTCATTCATCGTTCATTTTTAACGTCTGTCTGTCCCTTTTAATTTTAAAATGGTTATGTTTGATAAACAGTAACAAATCTTTCTCTCAAGTTTATCAGGCGGCGCACGGCGATAACATTCTCGTCTCGGTCGATAAATGATCTTGACGTTGATACTTATGCAAATTATATTCCGACAATAGGGCGGTCTTGGCATACTTGTTTGATTGTAAACGATATACGAGTATTTCACGTACACACGGATTCTGATAAGGTCATTTATTAATATAGAAATGTTTGTTTGAAAAGTAGACCTTTAAAGTTGTAACGTTATGAGGAGTTTCAGATCGACCGAGATCGAGCTCAATTAAATAAAAGCTATACTGTATTGTGGTGTAACAGCCTGTATATTTCCCACCGCTGGGTACAGGCCTCCTCTGTACATAGGTTATAGATTAGGGCATAGACCGCCTCGCTGCCCCAGTGCGGGTTGGCGGACTTCACATACATATCTAAGATTTTTATTATTTATTGTTTCTTAAATATGCAGGTTTCCTCAAGATGTTTTCATCATCGTTGAGCACGTGGCAAATTAGCCCATAAAATTGTCAATTAGAAATCTACAAATTCATTGGTGTTGACAGCGGGATTTGAATTCAGGCTATTCAAGTATATTTAATTAAAAGAGAGCAATCGGATACTAAACTACCACGGCTCGTTATCTGTATTTATATGTTTTATTATTAATGACGCGCGTAAAGAGTAATTATAAAATGGAACTGTTTACAGATTTTCTCGTGTTTACTTTTCAATTTAATTTTCGATCTTTAAAATACTTTACCACCTACTGTCGGTCACGAATATTTTATAATTTCAAATATAGACGTAAAAAAAGAAATCTAGGAAGTGTAAATTTTCGAATTTTGCTTCAAAATGCTTTTAGATGCTGAAGTTCCCCTACGACATTTTCTTTCTATATGTGTTATAAAACAGTGCTTTAAATGACATCTTTAATCCTAATCGGCATCTTCAAGATTTAGAATCGTTTTTCACGATTAAAAGAAGAATAGATAGATAGCTCCGCGTTAAAACTGCCTTAGCTTTTATCATTCTTCCACGTTTTATGCTATCGTGTTATCTTATCACGTTTAATTTTAACATTATTTCTTTTTACTGTTAATACTGTGATATTAAGCAAACAGTGGAATCGTGCAAAAAGGCACTTTAGTATTGTCTACAAGTTGAGCAGATATAGAATTTAGACGGCGACGCTGTGATATAGAAATGAAATCGATATCGATCCAGAATCGATATTATAATAAAATATATTAGCAATATTGTTATTATACATATAAAACGTACAACTATAAACTTTATCATTTTAATCGTGCAAGTCATCACGTGATTAAAATTAACTCGTTTAATTTAGTTTATTATTTACATGATTTCACAATACAGTTTTGAACTTCAGACGCCTTTGATGTAACTAAATGTAAACAGTAGATTTTTATATGGGGACAAAATAAAAACAACAAACTGTGGTTTCCAAATAACTGTCACATAAGCGGTGCCATTAATTCATGGTGACTAATGTTATGTAAACAACTTCTTGTATTGATGGAAATTATATATACCATAAGGAAACGATTTTGCTCTAGCAGTGGTTTCTAGAACATGAAGTTTAACAAACATACAGACTTAACTTGTGCTTGTTTTATTTGGAATTATTTCTTCCTGCTTATGTAGATATCTCACAAGGTATCGGCTACGCATGATTGGATGTTAGTTCCGCAAATGTTTTAGCGTAAACAAAACTAGTTTATGTTGCTTTTATGTTTATTTTTTAAACCGACTTCCTAAAGGAGAAGGTTTAAAAATATATATACAACTCAATTTACTAACGCAACTTCGCTTTCGTTTGTCAACGGATTTGAACGATTATTTTTTATTGTGAAAGATTTCTAACAAAATATTTGTTTTCTGTCCTTGACTTTAAGAAATAGAAAAAGCAGCGATCTCCTTAAAGTCAATAAGAAAAATGTGTATTTTGAGGTTATACATATTTAGATTTACTAAAAGTTTTTAATTTTTTTTTTAATAATGATTCCTCTTTCCACTTTGAAGTGGATTTTGAAATTTCTTTAGCAGACAAACATAAATGCAGATTCTTTACTAAATACTCGAAACATGAACAAGTTTAAAACACGAGGTAAAAAAAAAAAAACAAATTTTACTTTTGTTCCAAGTACAGTCAGGTCTTTGTATTTATTCAGGGCTCCTTTTAACGGGTCTTCTTTTAAACTTCCTCGGCCGAAATAAGGCTCGTTCATTCTAACTTTCCCACTTACTTTGTATTATTCGGGGGATGTTTTCGAACATTACTCTTAATAAGAAACCCTTATCCAACGGCGTTTCACTCACGTTTTGTTAATATTTAAAGGCCTATTCCACTATTCAGAAACCATTACTAGACTCGACTCAACATTAACCGATGTTTTTTTTATATGAATTATTCTGGTACTATGAGTGTTCAGCTATATAATTGGTCCTTAGTCCTTATACATAATTAAGTCAATATATTATTTTTTAATTTTCACTCGGTAAGTGTTTCGCTAGTTCGGGTTAAAATGCCACGGTAAATAAACTTGTTCATTTGCAAAGCACTACTGTGACACCGGTTTGAAGGGTCATGATGCCAGCGTAATTACTGGAGGCTAGAGATAGAACATCAAAAAGGTCAAGTTAACGAGAGCAGTGCAAGATCCTGTGTCGTTATGACCAGGAGTTTCGCTTGCCATCAGACGCACGACATGCTCGTCTTGTCTCTTTATCTCCTGAAAAACTAGTCAGACGATAAAACGCAGTAATTATATTATTTATTTTGAAACGTAAACGTAATAAAAGGTAAGGCTAGTATTAATTATAACGTTGTTAATACAAGGCGAAGATAGTTAATAAAAATATATTGTTTGTATAATTAAAATAATTAGCTAGGAAATAAACAATTTTAAAATATAATGTTAGTTGTGAGATTTCTTTATACATAATTTGGATATTTATATTCAAATTGAATTTCTTCATTCAAGTAGACTATTACAAGCACTTTCGATTCGTCACATTTTTAAATGTCAATGTAAATAATTTTAATGTTGTCAGAATCTACCACCGTTCGCAAAGAATCTACCACCAGCTCGTAATGCAGGTCTGTTAAGATCCGGCAAAAAACTCAATAGTTACTTTAAAAAAAATGATGTTACAATATTTTATATTACATTATAATAGATATCCCGCATACGAGTGAATCAACTACATTCCACACCTTTTGGTCTGACATAAACAACCAAACAGTCTGACGTTTGCAGCATCAAAGATTTCTCCAAGCTTAATTTGGCGGCTATAACGATATTTTCAATTTTCTTAACCATAACCTCTGTAGTCACCTCAATTGGGCGATCCGCATAAAAGACGGTTGTTCTCTCCCGCTTAAATTCGTTAAACCAATATCTGACGGTTGTCATAGAAACTGCACAGTCACTATACCCATAGATAATATACTATTATATAGCAATATGGTATACCGCGTGAATTCTTACTTTTATTTCATTACATGTTTTTCCTTCCAAGAATCGAATTACAGACCTAGACTTCTTTTTCCATTTTACCAATGCCAATTTCTTAATCTTTAAAGTAATCTCAATGTAATATGCATAAAACACCGAGTTCACTATGCGATTAAAACATCTTACTCATTTTAGGGGAAACCAAGTGAAACTACATATAAAAATTACAATGATAATATTGGATGATTTAAACAAGAACTTGTAATTTCAACATTTTTATTAAGAAAACGGAAACAGTGAAAAAGTACATAACTGTTATGCAGTTTGGTACATTAATTGTATAAACAAATCTTTTATAGTTAAAATGTAACTATATTTTTACTCTGTTTCTTTTGATAATTTTGGTTTAATTATTATTAGTTTAAAAAGTAGGTACTACATGCATTAGGAGCAATTGTAAAAAGGAACCACACCCTATTTTTAAAAAAGTAAAATTAAAAATTAATTTAAAATATAATAATAATTTCAACTTAATGCCAATATAAAATAATACAACATATTTGAGATTTTTGTGACTATTTATTTATTATAAAACAGAGTAAAAATATAGACTTGCATAGTTAGATATAAGCAGATAAATAATCCTTCATATAGATACATATTATAATACAAAACAATCACCCCATTAACTGAGTATACATTTTGTAAATATTCTTTATAGATGGAAACCAAATTTTGCATGAATTTGGTATTTACTTGTATAGTGGGGCAACTGCACAAACTTATATTTCAGCATTAATTTATTTATACATTTGCACTTGCCAATAGCTTTTTCATGTATCACTTCAGTACACTAGCACTGAACAAGGTAATAATTACATTCATATTAGTTCAAAATTATATGATCATAGCTCATTTTCATATTTTGAATGTAATTATATTATCAAGACCATTGTGTTGCTTTTCTATAAACATATGCGGATGCAGCCTACTCCTCTGTCTAGTAACTAGACTCTAGTTAAATTAAGGTGGCTGAAATTGTTTTATTGTTATAATATATACAACCCTTTTGATAATGGTAAAAACTTAATGTTTCATTACAGTATCTACTAAAAAAAAATTGTTCAAATTTAAAGCAATTTGAAAATTAAAAAAAAGTAATTTCTAATTTTGCCAGTTTAAATACGGGATTTCAGTCCTTTTCATGGTAAATGCCTTTATGAAATATGTTGCATTGCCAATTTTTGCTACATCAGTTGTCAATTATGCTCTATGAATTTTAGAAATTCCAATTACTTCCTCACATCTATTTACATATTTTACAAGGAGAAGAAATAATAAATTATAATATTTCTATACCTTTGATATGAGCTTTGTTTCGGTACTAGATATCAAATTGCAACAAACCAACGACATTTAAGAAAACATTAATCCTTGAAAATACAATGACCTTCAATGTATACAATATTTACAATAAGCAGGGTAATCTATGATTTTTTTACAACAAATGTAATTAAAGTGAATTCCATGGCAATAAACTGATAATTAAAAAGAGAATCGGCTCAAATAAAAGTTGTAACATTAGTATATCATAAATAAATTGTAAATAAAATAAAAAAATGTTTTGTTTAAAAACTAATAAGAATCTATCGTGTGTAAGACGAAAGATACAAAAGACATGATGATCGAACAGTTCTTTTCAATTAAAGATCTAATAACCTCAGAATTGATTGCAATGCAATTCCAATCTGCACTTGCAATAAGATCTATACACACATCACTTGTGTCTAATCCATTGTAAGTCAAACATGCTCACAACATTGTAATATGACAAATATTTAACATGGTATGTATTTATCATCTTAACAATAAGAATTACAAGGAAATTATATTAACGATAATAACTATGATAAACATATAAATGAAAATGTTTTTTATGTTTTTCATAATTTCAATGTTTTTAGATTTTTTTTTCACGACTAGCATTGGGCTAATATTAGTGCTTTTACCATAAAGACATACCAGTATGGGTAAGGAAACACTCCCAACATAGTAAAAACACCTGCTTCAAAGTTTCTATGAGATACTCAAATTTGATTGTCAAGTGGACTAACTGTACATAATATTTCTAATTTTTTTAAACAAATCATGGGATTTTTTGACAGGCCTAATAGGACGAAGAAATTTTATTTTGCCACGCCATTTTACTAATTTTTAAAAATAGGGTTGCATTTGGAGATAAGAATAATTAGAATCAAAATGAATAAAAAATTTTTGTTTCTTTTCAATTTAGGGAAAAGGCTATAGTAGATAACACAATAGATAAAATGTTGCTGATAAATTTCTCTCATGTTGTTTAAGCACCGTTGAAATTGGTTTAAAATTATTCTCACAATAAGTTTACATAAGTGTATGGACACCATCAATGGTATATATATGTACATCCAGATTTTATCTTTGTTCCATTTTCAATATTATACAATAGCATAAAAGCAGGAAAGATATAGTTCGCCATTTTTAAGTATAACCATTGACATTACGCTTTTAACCACACATGTTAGACATCACTCCAACCTCATTCTAAACATAATTTAAATAAAATTTTGTTGGAAGAGCCCTCGCGCTTTCATATCTTTTTCAAGGGGCACTATATAATCATATGGTATACAGGACCTATGTTAATATTATTATTTACAGCTTGCAGTGATGAAACTTAAAAATTATATAACAAAATAAGACGCACATAGCTAGTTAGGGAAAAATCTAGTAATTATTATATATGTGATTAAATAACAAACTCAAGCACA
Organism: Eurytides dolicaon deicoon; assembly: GCA_018247635.1. Lineage (NCBI taxonomy): Eukaryota > Metazoa > Arthropoda > Insecta > Lepidoptera > Papilionidae > Eurytides > Eurytides dolicaon. The sequence goes on along the minus strand of DWGO01001158.1, from coordinate 1,052 downwards.
ATAAAGATCAACAGAAACAAAAATTAATGTGCCTTGTACATACAATTCCAACCAGTGCGTGTGAAACAATAGCTTGATACGTAGACAGCCAGTGCGGTCCGTGCCATATAAGCAAGTAGCTCCCGGAGAGACATTTTTAAAACAAGTAAATAAGCTAGCTTCTAATGGCAGAGATTTTATTAAAAAAGGAAATGCATAACTGTCAATCAAGTGGCCTCTTATACAATTTCCAATACCATACTGGCTACGTACCAAGGCGCGAAAACAATCTCACAACAGCTCGATACAAATTTTCGTTTCGTATCATATTCACTCTCAGACCTTTCGCATGGATTCAAATGTGCTATATTAAATGCTCACGCAAGCTCCGTAGTTCACTTATTTACATACGGCGACGGAGAAACATCGTGGGTTAAACGAATGCCTATATTAGCTAATCGTACAAGATGGGGAAAGATTCTATGGGGCCGAGTCATTCGTCGATTCCTCATTGCGATCGCGTCTCTCTTTCTAGCGTCGCTTCCTTCTGCAGTGCACTCAGTCTCCTCGGCCATGGACAAATTGAATCACTTAGACGATTAAACGAAAGCGCCACTTTTTTTATTCCACAGCACGCGGGCTGTTAGAGCCCCGTAAGCGATTATCCTACGTAGTCCATTGACAGTTTTCACAGTTTTCGCATCACTATACACTTTCATTTTTAGATTTAACACTACATTGTCCCAGTGGTGCGCTACTCGCTGAAGTAGCGCACTTTCCCGCCGCCGCAACGCACCACGTCCTCCCATGCTGGAAATAAAAAAACGAAAGGTCTTCTATATATTTCTAAGTGGTATGATTCTTGCAGAGTCCGATTGGAGCGGTACCACTGCATTGTCAAATATTCTATCCCTCAAGCACTACTGTTTTACGATTTGAACAGCAATGATGCCAGCGAAATTACAGGGCAAAGAGATAGACCATCTTATATCTCTGGGTGACGAGCGCGGCACTGAACCAAGCGCGCTCTGTGTGGTACTCTGTTGTTATCGGCATGCGTGACGCTTTCCATC
>DWGO01001157.1:0-10188 GCA_018247635.1 Eurytides dolicaon deicoon | reverse complement strand
AAATACATATGCAGGTATGTAGTTTATATATATAATACATAAACTGGTAAATTGATACATATTGCTAATTATTTTTAATTAGCTACTTTAAACGTAAGTAAACTAATCGATCGGCGTTCGGAATAGTGTCCAGGTCTGCGTTTGAAGCCAGACACAATTTGGATAGGATCGCGTGTTCGCATTGTTCACGGCTAATCCGTGGGGGCTACGGGGGGTTGCGGCTGGCGCAGAGGTGGCGGAGCGGCAAGATCGTTGACCGGCGCCGGTAACGGGCTCCGAACCTCTCACTGCACGCGGAAGCGCCCGTGGACGTCCGAAACGCTCTCCCATCTCGGCGCAATTACCGAAACAAAGAAACCGCCAGACTGAAACGCAATTATAGTTCTAAAGCGCACGGCCTTTTACGCATATAGCAAATATGCGTTGCGACGTTGAGACTGCATGCGGACAGGAGACTCATCGACATGCACATAGCAGACCAGTCGTCCGGCGACCGATTCATTTTCGACGAATCTCTATAATATGCCGTTTTCAGTGCCGCTCTGTTATCAGGGCAGCCATTTCCCCGCAGCCGGTTTTATCTTATCTAGAATCGTTTCTCTCTCGGAGCAGACACACATGACTTTTAACTGCAATTGTTATTTTCCAATAATTAAAAATGGCGGTTGCAAATTATAGCAATATGAAGCGGGGCGCATAGCAGCGCATATTTTTTCAAGCCTCGACTGAAGTCGTTGGACAAATTGGTGTAAGGTTCTATAGAAATGTATGCTTTGGATTGCTTTGAAAGAGCAGCAGAAGCAGAAGCCGGCGGAGGAAGAGCCGGGGCGTTGGTTGGTACTTTTGGCGGCGAGGAGGGGGTGCGACGTAGTGCGGTGCGATGGCACCCGGCTAATTTTAGCGGCGGCTCGCGCGGCCCACTCACAAGTGGCGGTTCGTCGGGCGCGACCTCACGCGCTGCTCCCGCGCTGCCGATCCCCTAGTGAACGCGCCGTGAACCCAGACCCGACCTTTTTGTTGTGATCGCATTGCCATGGGACCCGGAAACGACGCGGTGACACGTAAGTTGTAACCCGGAAGCGCCCAACGCCCATTCCGACCGGCGTCCACTGTCAGTCTTCGCTTATTTGGACTGAATGGAGATTTATCAATATCGTTCGGAAGCATGAGTCGCTCGCTATGAAGTCATTTTCCTATAATTAATGCATCGCTAGTCGACCCGACGGACAATGACGTAAGATTTTTTACCTTCATACATCTACATTGAACGAAATTGTATTATCTATGACAATATTGCCGTCCAATAATAATCGCAACAACATACATATGTCCGTTTTGCATTCCACATATTTTAGAATGTAAAAGGCGGTTGTATTTTTACCCACCTCTCTCTTCCCGACCGCAACGACCGCTGTAGCCCAACATCAGTGTTTTGTTATCAACAGCTTTATGCGTACCTTCTCACCGATATTAGGCTTTTTTTTTATAAAAAATTTAAGGAACTTAAATTCGATAAAGAATTTTATCTACATTAACCGGTAAAAATATTAAAATACAATATTTCTGAGCTAGTTTTAAAATACGATATAATAGCAGTTCGATTGATAGATAGATGTTCAAAAATTTCTAAGTCGTAAATGGTACTAAACCGTTTGACTTATTACCTTTTTTTATCTATACTCAGTGAATGTATGATGACTTTTTTTTCTTTTATCAATTGTAAGCTCTTTGTTTTCAGGCATGTTATCTGTATGCCTAAATTTGATAAAAAAAACTCATTTTGTCATCATGATTATTAAGAATTTAAGAAGCAAAATGCTACCGTGATGATTAAAATTAATGCTGGAATACTGAGTCATGATAATCTCTACGTCGTAGCCCTACGACGTTTTCATTTCAAGCTGCAATAGCACTTAGCCATAGAAGTAGATGAAATAAATTTTTCATTCACTTAAAATATACCAATGCCAGCCATCGTCTGGCAATTCGTAGCCGGACGTTCGTCCCACTCGGAAATTTCAAATGTTCAATAAATTTAATATATTTTCTTCACGCATACCTATTTCCAAATAGATTTTCACCCAAGGAAATCTTCTAATAGCCTACTCTAATTTACTTAACATACCAACTTTATATGATTATACTCCCAATTTCGTTGACTCGGTCGTACGCTAGGCGGAATTGTTTAACGAGATTGTTCATTGTGATGGCTTATCATCTAATAAATGTTTTAGTTTAATTATAATCCATAATTGGAAGCTTAAAAAGATTACAAAAAAAATCATTTAAATTCCATTGAATAGTGGCAAGCAGTTACATTACGAGTAGTATTTCTTTGGATTAGTTAAGATGGTGGATCAGAAGGTTCTACCAGTATTAAGCTCCTGGAGTTTTACGGAACCAGACATTCTGCGCCCGTTGGGGGCGGGGACTGGGTCGGAGGTCGGGGTTCCGCGGTCTGACGGCGAGATCGATCGTCGCGCCAGACATTCCCGCCGACTGTTCCGTGCATGGAGAAACTTTCAAGTGCGAGACATCGCCTTATATAGTCCACTTCAATGCTATGTGGCCCTCCCCCGTCTACCACTTTTATGTACTCATAAATATAATGTGAAAGTTTATTTCAATTCTCGCACTCGAACGGTATTATAGGCTCTTATTAAAAAGAAATTTTATTCTATATTAGGATATGCCTGCGACTTTGCTGGAGTAGTACTCGATCACATGTTATTTGTCAAATGTAGTCTATGTCATTATCCTTTCCTAATATTATACGTGTGCCATTTCGATCCGCTGCTCCATTTCGGTAAAAGATGGATAAACAAACAAATAAACTTTCAGATTTACAATATAGGATAGTAAAGACTCCACAGTAAATAGAATCGTAAATATAGCCTCATTTGCAGTTATTCTGGGAACTTTTCGGATTCGGTAGTTCAGAGTTCGGTCGCTGTTATAAAGTCGTTTAAAAATTTGCTATTTAGTTATCATTAAAAGACCTTGGGCTGCACGAAAATAACTAATTGCTGACGGTAACTCGTTGCAATGATAAGACTATAATATGATAGGCCTCTTACGTATATGACTGCTTCTTATCTAAATGATGCCATAATGTTTGATCACTAAAGTGAGATATAAAACATTGCATCGAGATAAATTGTTACTTTATTTCAAGGCAAGTGTAATAGAGGAGGGGCTCGTTGGCTGACTCATGGGGAAATTCCTTCCCGTTACGAGGGTGAGGGTATACAGCACGCGATTGTAAATACAATGCGCATATGTGATGTATTTAGTACTTTGTGTTGGGACGCGAAACCTATTCAACTTTGAATTGTTACTGAGGCGTCGAAGTGGTTACTCCAACTAAAATATTTTTCGCATAATGTGGCGCCGCAGAGACGTGCCATTGTCGACTAGCGACATAATGTCCTTCAATTGTTGATTTTCTTTTGGTTGACGGAGGATTTAGTCACGCGTATTATATTACAGCGTATTATATTATATATATTTACTTGCAAAAATAATTGTAGTTTGTTATCCACTAGGCAAACTTTCAGTTTTATGGCCGTTGAATTTTTCGGTTATAGGGTTTGTAGAGAAAAAGTTCCTTAAAATCTAATAGTTTGACGTAATCTTAATAATATTGATCATTTTAGTAAGATAGCAACAAACCATTTATTCAGTAAACGCCCAACTAGTGTTGATTGGAGATTGTCAGTAGATTTTAACATTCTAGAATCGTCAGACCTCCAGCAGAACCCGTGAGGAGCAATGTTGCGTAAAAGGACGGAAAGTACATTTTCGACCTCCACGGGTGGGGTATTGTGGGGCGATGCAGGTTGTTCTGAGCACAAGTACAGGTGTGCAGGTGTGCTGGGCTGATGTCACCGGGCACTGCCGTCAATCTATTTTTATCTCGCCACTCGTCATCGCGTTCGCGGCAGTAATGTACCGCGCTCCATTCCACTATTGTTGGTTAGCTCTCAACACTATGACCTTGACATTGATTTTTCTTTTAATCACCGATTTGAGTAGTTATTTAGGTAACCGCAGCTACCTTTCGACGGAACAGAAGCTCGTTTCTATATTTTTTTTTACATACGTAATCGTATTTTTTTTACGTACTTTTGTAATCTTGCAATTTTAAGGCGAGATGGCCTGCGACTTGAAATAAGATAACTAAAGGGTACAGTACTTACTGTTACAATAACAAATGATAATTTATATTAACCTCTCACCGGGCGCGTCAGTAGCGGCTGATAAGTCTATCTGCTTTAGGTTAAACACCTATTCCATCTTACGTGTTAAGGGACAAAAGGATGTTTTTTTATTATTTGAGGACAGATATTTTACAATGGTGTTTAGTTTTACGACGTCCACGAAATATGCAATTGCAGCGAATAATTTTATAGATCCTTAATATTGCATATTCATTTTAGGTCTGGTACGTATTACTTTATCGGTATGACGAGACTTATAAATCCAAGAGCGTCATACGTCGTTGCCACAATCTAGAAAAAATATCATGTTTACTACTAATTATTTATATCTATAAAAAAAGCTTACTTCTCCTCTACGACACTACTGTGTTCCGGTTTGAAGGGCAATGATGATAACGTAATAACTGGGAACAGCGTAGTAACAAAGAGATAGGCCACATTTTGTATGGTACTGTGTTTTTATGGACAGGCGTGAAGCTTACCATCAGGCACATGAGGCATTGCTCGTCTCTTTAGTTTGTCTTCGAAAAACACTGCAGTTCTAGACACAACAGTGCCAAGCCTAAGGATAAGCCAACAATGCTTTTATCGCTAGATGTACTCTCTATCTTCAACCATTTATTCACTCATTCGTGGGGATTTTGTTGCTCACCGTATCTTTGTGAATCTAAACAGTGTCATGCGTTTGTTTCTCTTGGGGTACCTACTCTTGTTTCGCTGACTACAGTTGAAACGTGCAAGGATTATGCTAGCAATGAACTTGCGTCGTGATTTAAAGGTGACACTAATCAACTCCAAAGGTTGTGTTGCCTCCCCGTACGAGCGTTCAGGGCTTATGGCGTTACACCTACTGCCGAGAATCGCTCAGACATGCGACTGCAGGCCTTTTGTGGCTTTCGTGACTCATGCCAGTCGCAGCCGAAGCGTTACGTAAATCGAGTGTCACCATTGTGCATAGACTCGGTGCCTAAACTCGTCGACGAGACTGATCGATGCGAAAAACTTTAGCGTACGAACTGAACTTATGTAAGTCGTCTGTTGATTTTTAACATGCATGTTAAGGGTGGCTGTTAAGGTGACGGGAATTAATTTTGCATTCTATACTAACACAACGCATTGGCGTACTAACAGCACCCATGCCAATTTTCCCAATGTAACTTATTAATGTGGCGCTAAGAAATACCACTGCGGTGCGGAGCTGCGCTCGTGGGGTCGGTCGGCGCTGTAGGGGGGGTGGGGTGGGGAAATAGGCGAGGGAGGGGTGGCGGTCGCGGCGCATGCGCGGCGGGCGAGGCGAGGCGCGGGGCTGCGCCGCGGCCCAGTATCGACGCGACATTCGGGTGTAGTGCGCGTATGTCGCGTATGTCCGCCGCCGTCGGGAGCCGTGTATTACGTAAAGTGCCACCATGCCGGACTCCGGGCCCTCCTTGTGCAGCGTTCTCGACCCCAGTGAGTGCCCGCGCCGGCTTCGCTTGGCCGCTTTACTCTCTGTCGCGACTAACCCGCTAACGCGCCGCCTTCTATTACAGATGCTTGGTTCGACCCGCAGAGGCTGCACCCAGAAGGTGAGTGGTGGTGGTGGTGGTGGTAGCGGTGGTGGGCGGCGATCGATGAGCGCGACGGTCGGCCGACCGCTCGCCCGCCCAGCCGATACGCACGCGCCCGCCCGCCCTCCCACCGACAACCTTGACACCTTGACGCTTCTTGTGCCACTAACCCAACTCGAACTCCCGCTTGCTCCCGAACTTACACTAGCCACACTCGCCTCACGCCTGTACGTACGGCCGTCGCAATCGCTTCTAATCATTGTCTCGAGTCAAACATAAATAACTAATGGTCGCTGCCAGATAGACGCGGCGTCCTGCGCGGTTAATCTTGTCCCACGAGGTAGGCGCGCTCCTCGTTTTTCACTTTTGCCAATTGGGCATCGACGAACGAGATGCTACTTGAATTTTTGTCGGGTTTGTCGTTTTTGCCGGAGCATAGGAAAAGCATTCCCCGTGGACGGGTGGCGGATGGCCGTGTGCAAGCCGCCCTGCCAGGCTGGATTTAGAATGTGCCAATGATGCGCCGATACGAATGCGCCGCTCTCGCATTCACCACTCACTCTCTTTTCCATTCAAACACGCATCAATAATTCTTAACACTGTGCTGCCAAAACTGCACTGCGCTAAGGCGATCACAATTGATCTAAATTGTATATGACACGCAAAACGCACGGTTTTCTTTCATTAAGTAACTAGCTCACAAAGTTATTTTAATTCTCAAATTCGTATAACATATAGTCCTTGTAAGAAATTAGAGTTCTACCGTTTAATACAATTAGGAATAAATTCTGCCCGAGCCGGTAATCACGGTTCACTAATTACTACGGAAGGTTGCCCGTCTTTGTTTTCCTACCTAGCAAGATATCTGATATATCCGAGACCGTGGTAGCTCCTATTTCGTTTAGCATTAAGCCCACAGTCGCGCAGCATCATGCAGCTCCCGCCACTGTGACTTTGGACTTGACGCGACACTAACTTTATTGTGTTCCTTTGATACCGGTCGCGTGAAACTTTAGCCCAGCGGTCGCTCTTTCCGTCTCACGTTTCTTGTGACATTTACGGCCTCTTGTTCTTTGTTGACAACCTTATAACTGTAATTATTTAACTTAAATTGAATCATTTTCCTTGATGTAACTTGATAAAATATGTGTCATTACCTCTCCATTCAATGTTATCAGGGGATCACTCCGTCGTTGATTACCCTATCACACAGAGCTAGCTGGTGCGACAAATGTAAAACAGCCTGCCCCATGTGCAGTGTCATCACTAGGGTTTTAAAAATATCTTGCATTTCATTCATATTGTCCCTTGTAATCTTGAAAAGTAAACGTTGCAGATTATAATCATCGAAAAACAAATCGGCTTGAAATTAAACGTCAAACCATTAAATTAACACAAGGAAAAATCTTTCGTTCATTAGATTTTTTCTCTGCACCACTAATCATTATATGCGATTGCTTTTAACAGACACTAATGTTAATTTAGGTTACGTCAAAGCATTTAATGTTACCGCAGTCGTTTGAGAGAATTTACGTCCTATTTCGGTATTTCCTATGTAAAAGAGGCCCATAGATTTTACAAAACGTTTCGTTCCAATAAACTTTTTGAAAGTAAGACGTTGATACGTTATAATATGCAAACAAAACATATAATCTAATTGATAAAGATGAGTGGAGTGCTTACTCAGACAAGTGTAGTTGTAATGGGAACTACTTGTTTGTTAATTTAACACGACGTAAAGAGAAAATATTTACGCTTCTGTATTGCTAACGATGAAATTTGTTGGCAGGTAATCCCTTTCTGGAACTAGCATATCAACTTAATCCATGACAGATATCCTAGTGATCAATTAGCATATATGAGCAAATTTCCCATTTACAATCTTATTTTCAAAAATTAACCTTCTCAACTTATTTTAGTGCGTGTAACACAAAATGACACTAAAAACTATGTAATAATGATGTAACTACGTTGTTATACTAAAGAATGTTACCTTATAAAATTAATACAAAGGAAAATATTGATTTCGTCTCGGTTACCGTAAGGTTAGTTTTGCGCTTGAATGGAATAGATCTAAATAGATTTTGATAGGGTTGCAGCCTGGATGACTTGTAACGTTCGGCATTATCAACGGTCGCTTCAATGGCCTATATGTTATTTGGTACGGGGCAAACAGATCGGTCACATCGTTGACCAGACAGCGGCATGTGAACAGCCGTGTCCATCTGTTATCAGTCCTTTGCCTCTCACCGCTGTCGGCGATAACGATAGGCATTTCGCAACTATTCGAAATTGTCTCTTGTCTAGTCTAAAAGATGAGAATAGTGATAATTTCTAAAGCTGAATCGAGAAATCGATAGTTGGTTTATGGTTTGAACACAATTGTACCGTCTCAATCGTGAAATATGTCACCAGGACATTAAAAAGGAAAGCCCTAAAAGTAATATATTCCTCACTGTGACACCTCCACGATACCAGAGAATACGTTCAAATGTATTAATTCTTATTGCGCTTAGACGAACGACGTGGATATATTGTATTTTATGAAAAACTATGACGGAAGTTGTGCCCGAATAGTACAAGGTGAAGAAGCATTGCGTTCTTATAAAATAACTAAATGTAATAATATTGATGACAAAATCTTTACGAGCATATTCTGTCATTGTGATATCTCAAGGCTGTCTTGCTTACCGTAATAGTTTACCAATTTTTCTCATGTTTCATACAGTTCTCTTGGAATTTATTACTTTAAGAAATGGTGAATCCAAAATTGACTATCTTATCTACTATATATAAACGAATTTAAAATAATAGACACACACATTAAATAATACATTGTCATATGTAAAAATAGTAGTAAACTTATAGAATAGATCGGCGGCCAACGGCGAACGGTCTCCAAGGATTGAAACCGTGGTACCGTAGGTGTAAAACCGCAGGTACGTACGTAACGTATCTGTGTCAGGTTTTCCCGAGATTAGACGCGCAACCACTTAATCAATTACAGCATACATATGCTTTGTAAACTAGACATTGATTTGCTTTAGTTTCTCCTGCATCGATCCTTTGCTGACCAGATTGAGTGAGTTCCATGTTGTAGTGATAGTAGAAGGAATAAACAAATTAATCTTTATCTTCTGGCATCCAACTTGGTAATCAATCATTGTAAAAATATCCCCGTGTTGTTTGTTTCGTAATAGTTGCATGCAGTGAGTGGATTAGCATTCAATAGTCATCAAAAGGCTTATTCCCAAGGTGTGAGATTAAAACAATACTCACATCTATTATTAAAAGCTTGGGTTTGCAAGGATCGTCCGCTTTGCGAATATAGAAGGTTAATCATTAGCCGCCATCTACTACTACAAGTCTCTTACGTAGTAACAAGTACCATTTTGCTATTAAGTGCGGCACATGTGTCGCACATGAGTGTACAAGACTTCGCAGATCAACTCGGCATAAGACGGTGATAATGTGAATCTAACTTGCAAATTGCTACACCTTTTTGTAATCGCCAAAACGACTTATTTGTGCTATAATATTTAATTTTTATCAATGTCAATCATTAGACAGTTGTCGTAGAAATCAGTGTTAGTCATATCAATGCCTACAATCTTTATACATTTTTATAGGCCATAATATGACGAGACGAACAACGTCGTGTACCTGATGGTAAGAGACACAACTGACTATAACAACATAGTGCTATACAGAACCTACCTGACGCTGTGTTACGCTTGTCGCCCAAAGTTTTAAGTCCAGTAATTACGATGGCAATGCAGAGGTATAACATCAGGTGGACTCTGCAAGAGACCTACCACTTAATAAAATCCGTATTTTTTATTTAACAATATGAATTATAATATTCTTTATTTTTCTTAATATTTGATTGATAAATAAAACGAGAAAAACTATCTTTGTTACATTAGAACTATCGAAGAGTGGTCGATTTTAAATATCTTATCTACTGTCCTAAACAAAAGTCTCAAATTAAGGTCTGTAGATTAATTTACTTTTATCACTATTTTTGTTTACCTGTTTGACGTAGTTAGTGACCCATTGGCTAAAGCATCAAGGGTCGTGCGTTCGATTCCCACACGAGGCAAATATATTTCCGAACTACTCATATAATAATAAATTTCACAGGAACAAACGCCCTGATCCAAAAAAAGATCAGGGCGTTTGTTCCTGTGAAATTTATGTTTATAAACGCCCTTATAAAACAGAATATTTCTATCCTTAAAAAGGCGTGGCGATTTTTTTTGAAAAAGATAAGAATACCTTGACTATTTCATTTTGCTAGGTTTAACAGAGTATTCAAATATAAAAGACCATCAATGAAATAGTACGTTTTGCTCTCCAAATTATTTTCATTATTTCCATAGATCTTTTTATTATAGAATTTATTTATCGCCGTCTTATAT
>DWGO01001156.1:0-10189 GCA_018247635.1 Eurytides dolicaon deicoon | reverse complement strand
ATATTATAATCTATATTATACATCACACTGCATTTATATGGTAAAATACTTTTGCGGATTCTGTGTGGGAAAAGACAGCAATATTGCTAATTTATATATGTATGCATTGCTATTTTCTATTATAACTAGCAATTTTTAAAAAAATCACTGGGATTTAATTATACATATCTCTAAGTGGTGGGACTCTTGCAGAGTCCGACTGGGGCATTGTCAATTATTCTGCCGCCAAGCAGTGGTGCATAAGCACTACTGTGTTCCGGTTTAAAGGGCAATGATGTCAGTGCAATTACAGGGCAAAGATCGATCTAATATTTCAGGGTGAGGAGCGCAGCACAGAGCCAAGTACGTTCTGTGTAGAACTGTGTACATGTTATGGTACATGTGTGGCATTGCTCGTCTCGTCACTTTATATCGTAAAAAATATATACGACAAATTATATCATTGGGGGACGATCGCAGCAAATAGTCAAGCGTGACACTGTGCTGTCGCGGACGAGCGTGTTGCTATACATCCTTTGACCAACTTGCTCGTCTGGTCGTCCAAATTTCAATATATTACAAAAATTACACCAATCTTACGCTTTATTTATTTTTTAAGATAATATTAATGATTTCATTCAGTAAAAAACGTCAGTATTGTAATTTCGTAACATTAAACGAGATGAAGGTAATGCTACTTACAATGAATAAGCGTAACATCGTTACGACGTTAATTTTTCAAAAATGAACCTTATTTTCTGTGGCGTAGAGTGCTAATTGCAATTCGGATCAAAGTAACTTGTTAAGAGATCATATGTTCCGCTAAGTACTGCCTTCCATGATTAAAACGAAGTCTTAGGCGGGCATCCTTGGAATTTATTTTACCGTATTTGATTATGAAACGCTTCCTCATCTCAACCAACTTTCTTTGAATTAACGAGAATAATTTTTTGAAACGTTTTAACGTGAATAATATTATGAATATTGTAAAAGTCGGGGCCAGTTTCTTAGTTTACAATCAGTTTGATAACTTTTCTTGAAATTTTCAGGAAATCAATTTGCATTATGCAAATTGATATTTATGGATTTTCATAAAAATAGAATAAATATATATTACAGATAATAGCGAAACCCTCCCTAGCGAAAAAAGGGTACTGGCGGTGTTCTCTCTGTGTAAATAAACTAAAAGGTTTTAAAAAACGTCGGGAAGTTAAATTAAAAATAAACGCGTTAAAATCCGTAAATAGTTTAATTTTATAAAAGGATTTGTTCATTTTAAAATTTAAAAAGTATATGATTTTGTAAGTGGTAGGACTCTTGCAGAGTCCGACAGGGACAGTACCACTGCATTGCCAAATATTCTGCCTCCAAGCAGTAGTGTGTAAGCACTACTGTGTTTCGGTTTGAGGGGCAATGATGCCAGTGAATTTACATGGCAAAAAGATAGACCATCTTACATTTCTGGGTAACGAGCGCAGCATAGAGCCAAGCACTTTCCATGTAGTACTGTGTTATGGGCAGGCGTGATGCTTACCATCAGGTGCACGACTTGCTCATCTCGTCACTTATTCTCGTGAAAAATAAAGTAAGATAATAGAAACATACTTGTTAATAAATAAATGTGATAATAATAATAAGTGATAACTAATATAGAACATAATAATTTACATAATGATGTGACAATATATTCAATAAAATAAAAATCATATTTAAATATACATTTATGTAAAAATATATACACATATAAATATATTAATAAAATCGTTACTGCCAACGATACCATCCGACATTCAAGTCCACCAAGATCAACTTAAACAATAATCTCGAAGCAAGCGCCTATTTAGAAGCCCTACGAATGTCTCCAAGGAGTTGCAGAGTTCTGTAGCCTGTACATTAAAAGAGTTACTAAAGAGGCTAGTATTATGTTTCGGAATTGAAATCTTTAGATTAGAAGAAGAACGAAGATCTATATCAATGTTTAATGAAAGTAATTGAAGGTTATCTTGAAAATACTATGGTAACGTAGGATCATTTAAAACCGAGAAAGAACCTGTTGGTTTTTTCTGTTGAATGCACAATGCATATGATGAATAGTTAGTGATTTAAGACTAGAACGATACTGAGAAATAAGATCAAATTTTCGAAGCCCCAATAATAGGTAATATAAGCAACAAGCATGAGTTTAAATTTAATAGCAAGAAAAAGATAGAGGCTTCTTAAAGAAGCAAAGACTTTATCAGTAAGTGGTGGGACTCTTGCAGAGTCCGACTGGGGAGGTACCACTGGATTGCCAGATATTCTGACGCTAAGCAGTAATGTGTGAGCACTACTATGTTCCGGTTTGAAGGGCAATGATGCCAGAGCAATGACAGGGCAAAGGGATAGACCATCTAATATCTCTGGGTGACGAGCGCAACACAGAGCCAAACACGCTCTGTGGTATTGTGTTGTTAAGGGCAGGTGTGACACTTACCATCAGGCGTACGACCTGCTCGTCTCATCACTTTATCACGTAAAAAAAAATATTATTTGCCTTCTCTAACCCCGGCAGTCGCTGTTGGAAACTATGTAACTAACGAAAGTTTTTTTATTAGATTAAAAGTAGTTCAAAAGATTATTATGGCCAAAATTTATATTTCATGAATGATTAAAAACATTTTTTTAAGTTTTCAATTATAAAACACGAAATCTTTCAATTAAAATAAAACCCACAGACAGAGAAATTCTACATTTGAACCAACATAAACTGAAATACGAATCACGCTATTTTGACTAAAAATAAAACAAGAAAATGTAAATTGTCGTTGGTAAGAAACAGAAGCAAATGTGTTAACAAACTAAAACTTGTCACAGAATAATCTATACGAAAGAATTGATTTTAATCACGTTATAAAATATGTCGCGGAATATGTACATACATATATAAGTATACGCAGATTATATAATTAATATCCTAATACAAATAACTAAATATAGAAACATAAAACAACTCTGACAAACATCGTTCAAAAACTTATTGTATAGAGTTTTCGTCTTTTTCGTTATTATTTTTATGATATTGGATAACTTTTCAATCGCTGTTACATAAGACTAGTTTAACTTGCCAAAATAACTAAATAAATACCTTACTCAATACAATTTTAGGAACATAATGTATTAATTATCTAACATTAATGTTATTTGTAAGATATATTAGAAAATTGGGTAGGCAGTTATTTCAAAAAGTGTGGGGAAATTCTCTAAACAAAAAACACTATTAAATTTGAGAAAATAAATGATTAATAACGTATATTCATTCGTAAATACAATAGGGAATATGCATGTGATCAAAATATAACTTAATAATTTTTGTTTTTTCTCTATATTGCTACCGAATTACACCTTTAACATTCTTTTATACTTAAACGCTTTAAAATAAGGAATATTATTTTAAGTGGAAAAATTTGAGGAAAATTTAAAATATGAAAACGCAACGCTATTGGCTAAAAACTAGTGTGACATCATCGTTGACGCCTTCACGTCAAGACAATATGTAGTGCTTAGTGTTTATATTTGGTTGTTTTTACGGTGTATCGTGTATTTATTAACTTTATTACTGATATTGCCTTTCTGTGAGCTTAGTCAACAATGACTAAAATGGTTCTAAAAAAGTTTTATAATAACTCCATATTTTGCCTCAAATGTATATACTTTTACATTATGTATAATCTAAATCAGTTGAAGTCAGTGATAACTGCAAAGTAAATGATACGTACTTTATTTATTTAATATTTGACGTTTTAAATAAAATTCGTAATAAACAGTTCTGTACTAACATTAAATTGGTCTCAATAACAATATGAAGTGCTTTTTGAGATATATTGTCCCTTTTCATGGCTTAACATTACTTTTTTCTTACATGAGCATCTTACGACTATCCAGTGCATCTCCATATTATATTTTTGCGCATATTTAAAATAAAATAAATTATAACAAAATGCCTTGGCTAACTAAAATGTAGTATATATAAAGTTTTGAAAACTTTTAACCGCTCTCTAGTAAACACAGCACTCAAATGTCGCAAACTCTGACGTCAACATGAAAGTCATAAATATTTTATGCGACGTACAACAAAAGTTTACAGGAACATACGTTTCTCGTAATCGTAATTCTTACTCTGTCCTGTGCTCCTCACCCAGAGATATAAGATTGGCGACATTGTCCTTCAAACCCAAACATAGTAATGCTTGCATGTTGCTTTGCATAGATAGAATAACCAGCAATGTGAATTTCTCAACTGGAAAACTACAAGAATCCTATCACAGAAAATTTCTAACGGCATGTCTATATTATCTTCCCTTCTATTACCTTTAAACGAACAATTCTTACATATATATTTATATATATAATCTGAATATCATAAGTGGTAGGACTCTTGCAGAGTCCGACTGGGGAGGTACCACTGGATTGCCAGATATTCTGCCGCCAAGCAGTAATGTGTAAGCACTACTGTGTTCTGGTTTAAAGGGCAATAATGCCAGTGCAATTACAGGGCAAAGAGGTAGACCATCTAATATCTCTAGGTGACGAGCGAAGCACAGAGCCAAACACGCTCTATGTGGTACTGTGTTGTTAAAGGCAGGCGTGACGCTTACCCTCAGGCGCACGACTTAATCGATTCGTCACTGTATCTCGTAAAAAAAAACCTTAGTTTTCAGGAAATCGGGTGATCAGCCCGTAATGTCCTAACCCAACTAAGCAAGAACAACGCAAAGTCATTGCCCCGCGGGATTCGAACCCACGGCCTCCGATTTGTAGAGCGCAGACCAGCATGCCACTAGGTCACGGAGGCAGTGTATGTTCATAGTGTTCAACTCAGTGTTCAAAGTGTATTTTCAAATAGAATGTTCAAAAATTACGATAATAATATAATCGATATCTTAATGAACTGAAATTACAGAACTCGAATCACAAACCGGTCTACCGACATAGACATAGGCCTTGTACACATATACGATTATTGATTTAAAACAAAACTGTTGAGTTAACTAGGAGGGAATGTCTCAGAGCATTAAGTCCGCTTTATTATCCTTCTTTCGTGATTGCAATAAAGTATAAAAAATAAATAAAGTACTTACTTTGTAGTACATACTGTTTTTTTTCTCTATGAAATCTTATTATGTAAAAAAATTAAATTGAATCTTTTCGAAATAAATATGATCCCTTAGTTACACAGTAAATTGCGTGCTAAGACGCGATATGAACCTCAATCTCATAACGCCACACTGGTATCTATTAATTCACAGGCGATTTGAATTGCATAGCTGGTTGTAAGCAATAGATAAGCTAAGTGCTAAATAGAAATCGATTTGCATTTGGTCGCCTGTGGCTAGTACTGAAGGGAATAATCAATCTCACGTTATTGACTTAAAATCATATTTGTAATGAGAACGTAGGTACCTAATATACATTTAATGTTTCTATATATAGATAAAACATTATTGTAACGGCCAATTCAACTCGTGTTGCAAAAGAATATACATTTTTCCAATAAATAATGAAGATTTATTTAGAAGTGGTAGGAGTCTTTTGAAGAATCCGTTTGGGCCGGTACCACTGTATTGCCAGTTACAAACGCCAAATAGTAGTGCATAAGCATTGCTGTATTCCGGTTTAAAGGGCAATGATGCTAGCATAATTACTGGACAGAGATAAAACATTTTAAATTTCTGGGTGACGAGCGCAGCAGTCTCTGTGTGACATTTTATTTAGGCAGGCCTGTCGCTTACTATCAGGCGCAGGACAGGCCCGTCTCGTCACTTTATCTAATAAAAAAATCACAGCATTTTACAAGATAGTTTAAATAAAGTGAGTTTAAATGTCTTTATCTATCTTTGAAGCAACGATAAGGTTTGCCTTCAAGTGTAAAACCGTTTTAATTTAACACATTCAATCTAAATGTAGATGAAATTCGAAATTCAAGAACTCGACGGTCCCAGAGCGAATTCAAAAGTTGCCTTCTATTTTTTTAAGTCAGGTCGACAAGAAAGGCCGAGTTCTTTCAGGCCATTGTCGCATGCCATTCCATATTTGGCGTACTCTGGCTTCCAATAACGAGTCTCGGCCGGTAATATGCACGCACCCCGAGCGATGTCGAGGAGAGAACGACCCCGCCCGGCCGAGATAAGCCTTCCGTTGGAACGTTGAATTTGCATGGGCCGATGCCGATGCGAGATTAAATGCGGACGCGACGCTATTCTCTGCCTAAGACATACCTGTTTCTCCGAGGAATCCGATCTTTGTACAATCTGTTTGTGAAAGATAAAAAGATATGTACATATTTTTACAAGGACTATCTGTTAGAGGAATTGATTTTATTATTGATACTTCAAGGGATGGACATTGTGTAAATTGTTTGAGGTTGAAGTTGCAAGAACACCTGTGGACCATTTATACATAAATATTGCATAATTTACTTAGGAGAAGTAAGTAATATATGATAAATATAATATATATGAATAATTTACATAAAATTTTAGATCTATCACTGAAAATGAAGTACCAGGAACTGGTAACGGATAGTCATTGAATAAAACAAGTTGCTTTGATTCTTGGAGTATGAAAGCTAAAATTTCAAATGTACGTTATATTAACAAAAAATTTAATTGTTTCTGGGTTAGTCATTTTTACTCCTTTCTACACTTAAAAGCTGGGCTCTTGTCGATGAAGTTCCTTCCACTTCTTTCTTCAACTCCTTATACGATCCGACATTCACCTTTTCTTTTACTTGGGCGACATAATGTCTTCTTGGTCTTCCACTACCTCTTTTGGCTTCTATCTGTCCTAGTATTTGAAGTCGTGCCGTGCCGTGTAAGGTGGCCGAACATTTTCATTTTCTAATGTATAAGAGTTTTAGCGGTGTTCTGCTTTCGTCCAATAAACTTAAGACTGCTTCGTTGTTTATATCTTTTTTTTCCAACTAATTATTTCCCTGTAATTTTTATATATAGAATAATCTAAACCTGACTTGAATAATATCATTACTTTTATCATTATTTCGTCCCCAAATTTACCCTAAAACAATGAACACGTGCTTTTTAAAGTGCTACTAGTGGATTACCTTGCTCTAGACTGATTATTAAATTAATGATATAGTAAAATCGTAGAGTTCGAAATGGTGTTGTTGGTTACGTTAGTTACTCAAAACTCATGACCTATGATGGCATTGGCTTCTCGACTTAAAAACGTGAGTGGGTTTTATATGAATTGGTTGAAAATTACATGGAAGTTCCTGCTACATAAGTTACCATTTCTTTTATTGGAAAAAGTGACGAGACGAGCACGTCTTGCGCCTGGTGGTAAGCGAGACACTTGCCAATAACAGCACAGTGCCAGACAAACTTGCATGGCTCGCGTCATAAAATTTTTATTATTTTATTATTGATTATATTATGTAAAAAATTAGAGGGTATTATAACATAAACACTGAATTTGTTTTAACGGTAATCAGCTGTGTTTGTAACAAATTAATGAATTAATTAATAACTAAAATTAATATTACTTATAAATACGATACGGCAGTGTTACCATCGCTGAAAAGACATTTCCTCTAAAAAGACAAGATGACACCGTAGGAGAAGGGACTTTTATTAAGCGAGGTTTGCCTCGGGCAGTTACAAATGTTATTTGTAAAATAAACCCTCGTCGTCCGTGTACGTTTACGTGGTTGATTTAAACAATAATTTGTTTACACAAAAAAGGCTAAAGTTAACTATAAGAACGTGGAAAATTACGGCGGTTTTAAGAAACAAATAAAGTGATATGAATGAACTCATTTTATTTAATAATGTATAGTATTTGTGTAAACACAAGCAATAACAATTTCAAAATTAAAGTTCTAGATTATAGATTCTAGATTCTATTAGTTAGATAATAAACCGGTAATGTTTATACGTTGCTAAGAGTGTTGTATTTCTTAAAGGTGTGTTACTTTCGTAACGTGTAGCGATTCGAACTTTCAAATTGCCTCGCGACCCGCTTGTTACCGACTCTCCGTCGATTGAACTTTAATTAGGGATAACAAGAAGCCTGTACACTCGCCTCTAATCAAGATCTCTGTTAGAAAAGCTTGTTAGCCACCAATTTGTTTTTTTTTCACACATTTTATCTAGTTACAGTGTCGAATGTTAACTAAAAATGTCTCAGTATTAATATAAATGCACAGTCTATTAAAGTGGTAGGACTCTTGCATAGTTCGACTGGGGTGCTACCACTGCATTGCCAGATATTCTGCCGCCAAGCAGTAGTGTGTCAACATTACTGTCTTCCGATTTCAAGAGCAATGATGCCAGAGAAATTACAGGGCAAATAGATAGACCATCTTATATCTCTGAGTGACGAGCGCAGCACAGAGCAAAGCACCGTCTGTGTGGTATTGTGTTGTTATGGGAAGGCATGACTTACCATCAGGTGCACGACTTGATCGTTTTGTCACTATCTCGTTAAAAAAACCACAATAAGTTATTCTTTTAGTATCACCGATTCCGAAAAGTTCTAATGTACTAAGATAGCTGTATTGTGATTTCTTGATAACGAATTCAAACTTCTAAATATATGATGATGGTTCCATCTACAAATCTTAAGAATAGAATCTATTTATGGATTTTGGGTATTTTATTTCAAATTTAAATTTCCAACCTTTTAAACACTTTACAGCGTTCATGGTCACGGGAGGAACTGAAGGTGTAAATGTTAATCCTGCGTTACCGTAATATTCTAAAAGAAATGTGCGATAAAATCCATAAATAAATTGATTTTATAATCTCTTAAATATATGAATTGGATTCTCTTGTATTTTGTTTGCGTAGATTAATTGATGAATAATAAATTATTGATTAATAGATAGATTGATTAATGTTCTATGGAACTCACCTTCTTAGAAATTGTCTATGATCGTCATAGGCGCGGTCTGAGCTCCATCCGTCGGGAAATAAACAGTCCGTCGGCAAAATGCCTTATATTCTTCAGAACTTGTTAAAACGTTTTTGTTAATTTTAACTTATTATCTAAGTCGAAGAAAACGATCTAATGTCTACCAAAATTAAATTTTTTTCAGATATTCTGCCGCCAAACAGCAGTATGTGGGCACTACTGTTTTCCGGTTTGAAGGGCAATGATGCCAGCGCAGTTACAGGTCAAAGAGATAGACCATCTAATGCTGTGTAGTACTGTGTTGTTATGGGCAAGCGTGACGCTCATCATCAGGCGCACGACTTGCTCGTCTCGTCGCTTTATCTCGTAATAAAAAAAATACTGATTACTTTTTATTGCATTATATAAAAAAAATTTATGGAAAAATCAATTTCCAAGCGACAAAGGGTAAAAAAACTAACATTTTATTACTAAAATATAATAAAGAAGTTTAAGATGAAGTCTAGTTGCGAACGCATGATTAATTTAAAGGCAAAGAATTCTTAAAAGCAATTTCATTCGAGACGAGAGTTCTTTTGAGACGAACCATAATGTAGTCATTAGTAATGGGAATGCATTTTCATGTGTTTAGAACACCCTTCATATCCTGAGAGGCCATGCGTGAAGATACCTCACGCCATGAATCTTGATCGTCATAAAGCGCTTGCCGCTATATTTTTCTCAGCTCATTTTTTTTCGTTTCATAATTTGTAACTAATTATTGGGCAAAAAGTTTCGGCTTCTCTTTGTACCGGCCCATATGGTGACATATTTTTTTTCTTCTTAACACATGTTTGATTAATTAGCCATTGGAATGAGACCAATTAGTGGAGTGTTACCAATTTATGGTGGTTTCTAGTTTAACGATTGTCTATTAGGCACTTTTTTGTGTGATGGATGTAAATGAAGTTATAAGAAAACGTCTATAAATGGATGTTAACATATAATAATACTTAGATTTTTTCACTTTGCGTTGTCTCTTTTGGTACTTCTATTGAAGTGTATTTGTATCTTTAACAATAAAACATAATTTAACGCAAAGAACGAAACACGAAAAATTCAAAATGGCCGAAATTCGGGACGACAACGCGCGGTTTCTTTCCGAGTATTACTAACATTACCATACTTCAGGCGGCGAAGCTTATTTAAATGCTCCACCGACTCCATTTAGAGCTTGGAAAAATAAAACCGGGGAACGGATCCCGCGATCTCTCGCTGAGCCGCTTTTGTGGTAAATATGTATAAACCTACAAAATAGAAT
>DWGO01001155.1:0-10190 GCA_018247635.1 Eurytides dolicaon deicoon | reverse complement strand
CGATACTAGTCTCATCACTTATTCTCACAAAAAAAACATCTGTGCAGAAGCAGCAAGGACGAGCTATTAACCAAAGCTGGCCTTTGTCAGCGTCTCCATCATTGTGTAGTTTCTTATAGTATATTACCGCAGTAATGCTCGTACCATCTCGTGCCAATTACACAGGCACTAGATCACCTAACAGCGACCATCAATTATCGATGGATAACTGTTCGTTTCGGACATTGTCTAGGTGTAGAACCAGGGTTTAATCAACATGATGAAATTGAAATTGAGCTTTATTCAATTAGACTTTTACAAGCACTTTAGAATCGTCAGTGAAGTCAGATCGTGAGGAAACTACCACCGGCTCGGTAAACAGTTCTGCTGAGAAGAGCTGGCAAGAAAATCAACAGTTGCTATGTCAAATATCAAATTACAATTTTTTATATAGTTACAACTGTAAGGTATGCCCGCATATGGGTCAATGTATTCAAATTCCACACATCTTTATCAACTAAAAACTTGGATCGAATATGCTCTGCTAATTAATATGTTTTTAATCTTAGCTTAAATTTTTTGAAAAGGTAATTCTAGGATAGTTTGTGGAATTTTATTATATATGCGTATACCCAGCTGAGCTCGCAAGTGATCATTATGTATAAATATCATTCGTTCCTGCGACTGTTAAGCAATCGAAGCCATACCTCAGACACGTTCGTAGCGCTGGCTATCGTTTAGTTCGTGCGCAACGGTAAAAAATCTGGACTGTTGTTATGAAGATTTTTTTACTATGCCAATTTACCACAAATGCAACAATTTTATTTTGACACAAACGTTGAAAATTACTGCTAACTCGAACGTAGATTGGGTATCGTAAGCTATCGCTTTAAATTCGTCTTTGATGACTTCAGTTTTCGGGTGACCACAGGTTCAATTTAGATCAAAGTTTCCAGATCAGTAGCGTTCAAACCAATAACTCGGTCGAGTATTCTTTGGTTTACTCCGTATACGTAGTTAATATTGCGACCCGTTTTTGCTGCATAGCTACCACGACGGAGCTCGTATTCCGTTATTAAAAATTACATACTTGTATAGTAAAAAATACAAAGGGCAAAGAAAACATTAATCAATAAAAAATGCCTAATTTTCAAATTAGAATTTCATACTTTTTAAATAATAATTGTTAATGTTACAATTAAATGACTGACGAAAAAAATATTGTCATTGTTCTAAAAGCGCGGAGTGCTTCGTACGACATTTTTGAATGAATTCTGAAGTTCAGAATAAAAGTATTTAGTAAAAAATTATAATGGTTGATACCAAGCATTACACACTTTTAAAACTGTGATATTAATTTTTTCATCAGTCATTTTATTCTTTTATTAAGAGTTATTTTTTACTTTTTAATTTAATGTACTATAAAAGCGTTGTTTTTAGTTTTTAAACTATAATTTTTACTTTTAAGTTCGATTAACTACCAAAGCGTATTTTTTTAGTTTTTTTTTATTATAATTTATTATGTCACTGATTTATTTACGCCGCCAGTATAATAGACTCCGTTCCTCAGGCCACGCCTCCAAAAAGAAATCTTTAATCCTATATGATCCTGAAGGAAAACGGGACAAAATTATTAAAATAGTACATTGTCATTGCTTCTTGCCAATTGTACAACGATTGTTTTAAATTAATCTGACAATTCAAAGTGCATAAAAAATCAAATTCAAAGATTTGATTAAACACGTACAGGTCAAGCCGCACTAGCTGATTAGCAAAGCTATATTATTAAGCTTTGTTAAAATTCATTCGAACTTTATATTCTTTGCCCACCATACACATGAATAACATTTGAACTTTTCAGCTTTTGACGTGTGTGTAATCTGCTCACGTGACACACCCCCTGGCGAGTTCGTGCTTATCGACAGCGCCGGGATCTTACGGCATGTAATGGAACACCTGGGCCCCCGTCAATTGGGCCCTTTATACTAAGTGGGTGTACATTTTGAAATTTCAACACGCGCCTCGAGATTGACGTGTATTTAGCTTTTCTTTCAAAGTCCACTACTAAACTGAGGAGGGATAGTCTTTTGTTTAGGCGTAGTTTTTTTTACACGAGCAATGATAACATTTTTTAAGGGATATGTTTTTTACTTAAATTATTTTGTGTATTAGGAGAATTTCTATTTTTAATAAATCTTTTAGACGTATTTAAATTAAAAAATAATTGTGCAAAAATACCACCTGTCGTGGCCATTGACATTAAAATCTATTTATGGTGAAAAAAATATGGCAAAGAAAGTGTTACGGATGCCATTACGCCATCATAATATGTCGATAGGTGAATAAATATTATTTCTATTTTTTATTAATATCGATAAAGCATCCTTTATTGCATAATATGTTTTTTTTTTATTGTGACATAATTAGATAAATCTCTTGATTGAAATTGATACTATAAAAGATAACAATGAGAGTTGGTTCAAGTAAAGTGACAAAATAGTTCAAAGCTCTGCGTGGTTCTGTGCTTTTCAATTGATGAATAGAGATTCATCAATTGAAAAGCACAGAACCACGGATTTACTGTGCATAGAGATGCACAGTAAATCCTCTGCAAACATTGTCTTTCAATACTTGCACATTACTGTTTAAAGAGGTCATCATACCAAAGTCTTTGTTTACCTGCTTCTTCAGACTTATTATAGTGATAGTCCCACTAATAAAATACTTGAATACTGGTCCAAATATCTGTCAAGTTCGCAAAACCATTCAATATACGGAGGCGCACCCGTGAGTCAGCTTTTCATTTATTAAGGCGTGAAACAGTTATAATTTCGAGACGTTAGTCTTTTAACTACCTCAGACCATAGTGAACTAATACGTGACAAATTTTATAACTCCGATAATGGCGGATCGGCACACCCATAACCGTTTCAATCTAAAGTAATGGGCCCTGTATGTTGGTTATGGTTTTGTTAACTTCGTCGTCTCGCTCAATTGCCGTCTTTAAGTTTGAGCAATAAAAATTTTACAGCGTTTTATAATTGCATTATAAACCAACTTATATCTTTGGTGCGCCCGCGTGTAATTTCTATATGAAATAGATAACTTTAATGGTCAGCCTTTCTTGAGACTCTTTCAAAGCCCAACTGGGACGGTACCACTGTATTACCGGAGATTTTGCCGCCACGCAGTAGTATGTGGGCACTACTGTGTTCCAGTTTGAAGGGCAATGATACACGTGAAATTTTACAGGGCAAAGAGATAGACCATCTAATATCTCTGGGCGATGAACGCAGCACAGAGCCAAGCACGCTGTGTCTGGTGCTGTGTTATGGGCAGGCGTGACGCTTACTATCAGGCGCGTGTGCAAGTCGTGACTTGCTCGTCTCGTCACTTTATCTCTTAAAAAGGGATAAAAGCCGAATCTCATTAATATTCGACGGTACGACGTGAGAGGGAACAAACACGTTTTTACTTAAACCCTCGGGCATTTAATAGTATTTATGAGATCAGAAGTTGGTTTGAAAGCTGAAGCCCTTCAATTGTAAGAAAAACTACAAGATTTTTGTTCTCTTACAAAGGCAGAAATATAAAAATAACCGAAAAGGCATCCATATAAGTAGTTCTGAAGCAAATTCAAAGTTAAATATCTTATTAAATACATACAGCACAAGGACGCAAATTATTCAAAAAAAGTAAAACAGGATAAAAGTGTGTATACATTAGTGTGTTCCGGTTAAAGGGGCAATGATGGCAGTGTAATTACTGGGGGAGAATGACTATTTCATATCTCTGGGCGACGAGCGCAGCGCAGAGCCAAACACCTGTGTGGTACAGAGTTGTTATGGGCAAGCGCGACGCCTACCATCAGGCGCACGACGTCCTCGTCACATAAAAAAAATTCACATCTGCTAATAGTTACATTTAACAGATCGTGAAAGGCAAAAGCACGCAAGAGCACTAAGCTCCCTCAACTTACGAGTAGCTTGCAAAGCAGTTCACCTACGAAAATCCTCAATCAAACTTCCAATTCAATATGCGAGACATTTAATTTGGCAGACGTGCAATATCGTTTAGCGTATTATGGTTCCATTGACCCGTTATAGACGTTGCAATAAAGCTCATGAAACCCATGAATCATTTTATTGCCGATCGATACCGTAAGAGTTAAAAGTTCACTTGTGAAACCGGTGGACGTCGATTCGTGTTTTTCACCTATAGCACGAGCGAGCGTTAAAACGAAATGAAATAATCAAATATGATAATTTCAACCTGATAGTAATGAAAAAACAAGAGATAACAAATTGTCTGGTGTTTTTTTTTTTCTTTAATTACCAGCTGGCCAGTGTTTGAAATGACTTGAGACAGTTCGCATTAAAATTTTCTGTTGCCTCGAAGTTTTTGCGACGGCAACGACCGAAGGAACTGGACGTATCGTGTCTATGGTATATTTTGTTTATAGCATTAGTAGGTTATATAAAGCTTTACAACGCTGTATTCCTTGAAGTATTAGTGCTAGATCACTTCGTTCTATTTGTTGTTATTTTCCTATCCATTAGTACATCACGCGTATGTTGGCATTGAAGTATCGAGGTAACATATTCATTTAATTTGGTGCTAAATAGTAATATCGGTTTAGTAAATAGATTAATTAAAAGAAAAGAGCCGTGGTAGTTCAGTGTCCGAGCGCTCGATTTAATTTTTTTTACGTGATAAAGTGACTAGATGAGCAGGTCGTACGCCTGATGGGAAGCGTCACGCCTGCCCATAACAACACAGTACCACACAGAGCGTGTTTAGCTCCGTGTTGCGCTCGTCACCCAGAGATATAAGATGGTCTATCTCTTTGCCCTTTAATTGGCATCATTGCCCTTGAAACCGGAACACAGTAGTGCTTACACAGCTACACTGCTTTGCGGCAGAATATCTGGCAATGCAATGGTACCTCCCAAGACGGACTCTTAAATTGTTTTCAAAAAGGGTCTTAATTTGTTTTCAAAAAATTCCGAAACAAGTCAGGCGTGCGAATTTAGCGGCAGTTGGCGGTCCGGCATTCCAAGGGTTAATGTACTAACACCAGGGGGCGTTATGAGATATGAAATCGTATAAAAATCTCACTTAATCCTCTATGCTTGGTCTCCCTGGACAAACAGACCGGTCCCAACTGCTGGGGGTCCCCAGCTAGCACCAAGTGGCCGTCTGGCAAAAGCAGACTCGTAATTGGAATCAGCGTCGCTGGCTCAGAGGCTTGCGCCGCTTCGTCGATGAACAGATGCGTCATCTGCAGCTTATATTTCTTCTGATATCCCTTTTGATCTCTGCTACGGATGTAATCAAAGAATTTTATCAATTGGACCGTTTATTTTGAAAGTGGTGTAAGTGCACCATATACTATTTTATATAAAACATCAATGAAGGATGCAGAATTTCAAATTATAAATTTATTACCCACACGTCCTGGAAGACCGCTAAAGTTTGAAAAAAATCGCCCTGGCGCCCTTGTACGAAAATGCCAGGTCTAATACTCACGAAAAATATAAAGACATGAAGCAGTTACTACCCTATATACCTCCGGTGCATCATGCATATTTCGAAACACTGCCACATGCAGAGCATAAGTAAATACTATCAGTATCATGTAATTTTGACAACGTAATTAGTGTCTAAAATTAAATTTTATGTCTTGTCATGAGTATTTGTAAACAAAATTGGATTAAAATGAAGTATATTTTAAGTGCTTTTAGATTTTTGATTGGCTTTTTCTGGTTTAAATTAAACTATTTTTACAGTTACCTAATTTTGAAAGTGGTGTAAGTCCATTTACAGCCCATAAATATGTATTATTGTAGTCTAATTCGCCTAAAACAAATCTATATAATGAAATTAAATATTTATAAAACAATAGAGACATTGCCAGACTTCATACAATTTGCCTGAATTTTTTAATTGACAGATATGCTAACCTCTAATTTTCTCGAAACAAGAGAATATGGACTTACACCACTTTCAAAATAAACGGTCCATATAACTTTTAAGAAACTTAATGGCATTAAGTGTTATAATTAATTTAAAAATTGTTCAAAATGTCCTCCTCTATTCTGAAGACAGACCACAGCCATTACACATTGAACAGCCCAAGTTTTTATATTTTCTAAGGAACAAATTTAGAGAAATCATGGAGGAATTACCAGTTATCTACCGAGGGCGCATGTGGCTACAGTTCGACGGTGCACCAGCTAGTGAGCTGGTGATATCTCACAGCACGTGCATAGTGATGCACGTGCTGTGAGATATCACGAACTACTCAACAAAATAATGATGATTGAGGATGACATAAGATCTGACACAGCCTTAATATCTAGGGTCACAAAAAATGGCTGTAAGGTCAGTGGTCTGTCTTCAGAAGGACATTTTGAACAATTTTTAAATTAATAAGTACACTTATTGCCATTAAAAGTTATATTGTATATTTTATTTTATCTAAATTAGAAAATTAATAGCGTTTATATGTAAGTCTACATACATGACCCTCGCAAAAGGCTCATATTCAAACAGCGCTAACTCTGGAATTATACAATTAAGGACAACAATTTTAATGCCAATTTGTAAGTAATACCATTACGTATTATGACAGCTTTAAAAAATTTAGCATCAATATGGTAGTTTTTGAAGTATGTTAAGAAAAATTTAAAAAGACACCTTAATTTTTGTTACTTAAATTAGCATTGTAATTTTTTTTTAGATATTTTGTAGCAAAAACTTTGCATCAAAAATAGCATCTATCAAATAAAAATAAACATCTTTTATTTTTATTTGATAGATGCTATTTTTACCTCTTAAACAACATTTTACACCTGTAGAACCTTTCTGTTCAGAGAAATCGGCATCTTTTGGCAGAGGTATCTACAAAAATTAAAAAAAAATTGAAATGGCGACCACTCTGACAGGAGGGGCGGTGTTTTTGCCGATGAAATTAGGTATATTTTCTAACCTTAAATTATCGCTAGGTCATGACCGGACACACTGTATAAAGATCTATAATTTTCTAAATGTCTACTTTAATTAATTTGGTAAAGATGAAAAGTTTCGTCTTTACAACATACTAGATAATAAATCAATAATTTTACAAGGATTGAGACTAAAATTTTTATTAAAATAGATTTGAAAACTCTTACCTTATGTATTTACTTATAAATCAAACTATACAGGTTAAAAGTTTACCCAACATGATATTTTTTTAGAATATTATACATTTTCCTACAATACATACATATAGTAACTTGAGCTAAGATATTTCTTAGGAATTCTTTACCAAAATTTTTTGAGGAAATTTAATTTGAAATTCCAACATTTTTGGACTGATATTATCTATAAAAGCTTACTCTGATTCCTTTTAGTAAAAAACTGTGGATAACCGGCAAAAATAACTTTGATTGTCTTATCATTTGACACGTTTACTTTACCAAACAGTACACCTATTTATTTCTAACTTGGACCAATTTATTACAAGAGACAGATGGATACCTTTGCTACTATTCTCAATAAGTACTTGTGTTAAATATTTGCCATTCATTCATGTGACACTTGTTCTTTACTGTTGTCCACACAAGTGTTCACAATATTATCCCAGGTAAATGTTGTGTACATTTAAGAGTAATATAAAATTAACTATAAATTTCAAACAAACAGTATCCGCAAAGCTTATGTTGCGTTGGGTAGAAATCTCAAGTGAATATGTACATTTTTGGGATACAGAAAGATATGGGGAACATGATGAGAATATTCATAGGCGGTCGGGATCATCATCATCAGCACGCGGCTGCACGTAGTTGCGGCATAGCCCGAAGAAGCTCTGCGGACGTAAGCTGCGCTTGATCGCGTCGAACCTGCGCCCGAAAATTGCACAAGTCTTAGTGGCACCAAAATTTTTTAATGGAAAAGCTGATTGTTTAGCTCCCAGATACCTCATTCGCTGCGCGAAATGCCCATGAAATAATACTTTACTCCCGTGGTGTTACTTCCCCTCAATATCGAGGGTTATGAGAAATTTTGGTCAGTGACTTATAAACTCACACAGTTATGTCCAACAACGATCGTAGGATTTCAGTATTTATACTGTAAATTTATTAAGTGGCAGGTCTTGCAGAGTCCGACTGGGGCAGTACCACTCGTTGCCAGATATTCTGCCGCCAGCCAGTAGTGAGTAAGCAGCGCTTCGTGTGGTACTGTGTGGTTATGTGCAGGCGTGACGCTTATCACCGGGCGCACGAATTGCTGGTCTCGTCACTTTATGCAAAAGTACCGATAACACTAATTTGTGTTTACAGAAATACTACACATAAAATGAAACCCGATTCAAAGTTTCTAATGTTTGTAGTTATTAGACGAATAGAAAGTAAACCGTCCGTTTTATAATTAGAGTTGACGTAGAGTTTTATATGAGCCACTCTATCGAGGCATGGACGATGAATTTATACATGACACAAGACAAGTTAGTTTACGGACACTGAGATGTGGACGAGAGAGAAACGGAGGAGACTGACCGCCAGCCGAGATGGGCCGCGCAGGAGCTGCAGACGACGATGGTCCAGGCGTAGCCCGGGAACCACGAGTACTGGGCGGAGGACCTGCCGCTGAGGCGCGTGTTGGTGGTGCCCGAGACAGTGATGATGTCGTGCATGTACCCGCCCAGGTTCGTGTAGTTGGAGTGCACGCCCTCGCTCGACATCGCGAAGATGCACTCCCGCCGCGCCACCTCCGCCATGCACGCAGAGCAGCACAGCATGCTCCGCTGCTAAAGGGACGAACACTCTGAACCAGTTATAGGATTCACTTGACTCGGTGGCGGAGTGGTGGAGTGGTAGAGTGGTCCTTCGATCAAATATATACTAGATTAAGGGTGACGGCTCAAAAAACGGCCCGAGAAATAAGAGCAAAAACAAACAGTATCTTTCAATCATAGCCAACGTGCGGACGCGCTAACATGCCTTTATGCTTTAAAGAATTGCGAAAATAACTACCGTAACAGTAAGGTTTCAGAAGGAGTGTCTTTATTTCAGTAAGTAAAGATCAGTTTAAGTTTTACGGTACTTAAAAGTCATTGTTATATTGTGATTAAAGTTTTATATATTCGAAATAAAAAAAATTCGTCGTTCGGCCAATGCGTCGTCGTCAAACAACCAACAATCTCGTCAAAGGTCAATAAAGGTCATAAGTGACGTGACTACTATTTTGAGCGTAATATCATATTATTACAGTTGAATATCCAGTGCTCACTGCGTACGGTCACAAAATTTTGAGCTCCCGTTAATATCGCAGAGCAAAATGTCTTATGTCCACTACGCGCTAGTCAAAACTAATCTATATGTATAGGTAATAAAGTCGTCTTTATTGAAATACTTTTGTATTTTTCTGTAGTATAGCAAACTCGTGCCACTTTTTTGAGCTGTTTGTATGCAGCACTGAATCTAGTATATGTTTGATCGAAGGGAGGCACCCACCTTGGCGATGAAACGCAGCTCCATGTGCAGCCTGAGCAGCGTGTCGTCTACCGCGAACAGCGCGAGGCGGTCGCGCGTTGACAGCGCCAGGTTCGAAGCCACCCAGAAAGACAACGACAACGGATCCTCGGGAAGCGCCTCTGTCGATATATACTGACATTTTCACAACCTCCTTGCACGAGTCAGACTTTGACAGATCCACGGTTCACGAGTTTTATCTTAAATTAAAATATTTTACGGATTTTTCGCATTTTATATTTAATTAAAACCGCCCCCAATGTTTCTAACATTTTACAGCGTTCCTGACCAGCGAGCATTGAACGGACTAAAAATAAAACACGATAAAATCAGTACAATACATGGTTAAATTTTATAATATGCATATTTAAATATCCATATTTAAAATTTAAGTTTTCCAATTTATAACATTTTCTAATACTTGAATCAGGTTACCTTCATATAACAATACCGAGCTCCACTTTTCAGACATCACAAGCACCTCTTTTGCTACCTTAATACAATAAAAATAAACAGTAAGTGGTAGGACTCTTGCAGAGTGCGGCTGGCGCGGTACCACTGCATTGCCAGATATTCTGCCACCAAGCAGTAGTGTGTAAGCACGGTTTGAAGGGCAACGATGCCAGTGAAATTACAGGGCAAAGGATAGACCATCTTATATCTCTGGGTGACGAGCACAGCACAGAGCCATGC
>DWGO01001154.1:0-10190 GCA_018247635.1 Eurytides dolicaon deicoon | reverse complement strand
AATGAATAGTACCGCTATTTTAACGAACATACTTAATAAATTTTAAATTAATTCTTGCATGCATTGGCAAGATCCAATTTTTGAAACTTTCTTAAATTACTTTAACGTTATTTAATGACTCCCATAATTATGGCGCAAAATTTTAATATATTATAACGATAAACATTTTTACTTCAAAAATGTACAAATTATATTGCATAAAAATGTCTTGGTAGGTACTTTAAATTATTCTGACCGGAATCGATAGATTTATTAATATGTAACAAATGTTTTATATAATATGTATGATATAATGTAGACCAAGAACGTAAATACATTTCGATTAGGTTTCGCGTAAAATTGTTCGGTTCGAAACCTTTTATATGCACATGAAGTCCCCAAGAATAAATTTTCGGTGGACAGAGGAAGTTTCCTGTTACATATAAATATTCCAGCGACGGCGGCCAAAACTTTGTCGACAACAACACCGTTTTCCTGAAATTATATTGGTATATTATTTTCCACAAATAATCTTATCAATTGTTTGTTTAATTAACAGCGGTATTCATTGAATCAGGATTCAATTCGGGGTTTTTGATATTTTCATAAATTTATAGTTTTAATGTATTATTGGGCTTTGAAGGTCACGTGAATCGGTGCCAGAAATTTACGTAACCGGACATCCGAATGCCACACATGTTTTGGCCGGTTGATAGGTTTAAATATTTTATCTTGTCTGTTATACAAAATAATTTTTCTGATCTATTGAGCAGATAACTGATTAAACTAAAAATTACATTTTTTAATGTGTATCACTTATGTGCAGCTGTCCCTTCCCACGGCAAGATACGGGTCAGTAAGTATAGTTAGGCACTGACGAATGTCAACATGGAGCCCACGCAATGTTCTTGTTCTAAGCAAAACAATCGAGCGTATTTACAAATAAGCCCAATGTTTACATTATGCGCTTTTATGCTTATGTCCGATTGTTATTAAAACTAACGTGTTTATCCGTGTGAAATTTTATACACACTGCACCGCTTGTGGAATATTTTAGTTGCTATAGGTAACGTGGTGTCTTATTTAAATAACATTACTATTTCAACAAATTCCGGGGGTACCGCTGCATTACAAGCTATTTAACCGCCAAGCAGTAATGTATGAACACTACTGTGTTTCGGTTTGTAGGGCAATGTCAGGATAATTACTGGGCATAGAGATGGAACATCTTAAATCTCTAGGTGGCAAGCGCAACGCAGAGCCGTGCAAGTTTTGTTTGGCACTTTACTGTTATATGCAGGTGTGTTGTTTACCATCTGGCGCACGGCGTGCTCGTCTCGTCGCTTTACCTTAAAAATAATAAAGAATAGCAGTTAACTATAATAGTTATCAGAGTAATTTACAGGTTAAGTAATTAAATCGGTTATAAGGAAATCTATAAACCAGCCATGCTATACCTAGTTACATACCAAGAATAAAAACAAAATGTTGAAAGAGATTGTAAACGTAGATAAAATCAACGTTTATTGTTAAACAGGCTTTCGATATTGGAATGGATCCAAAAAAAAAAACGCTGCGTGCGGCCGAGCAGCAGTTGCCAGTGACTCACGTAGCTTAACAAAAAAAAGTATAAATTCTCTTTGACAGTAGCGTGTGGATAGAAATTAATATGCGAAGCGTGCAGTGTCCACTGTGATTGATTAGTTTACGTTTAAACTAATACATATTAAGAATAATATATATTTGATTTTTTGGCGTACACGAAAGATTTTATTAATAAACATCGTATCTTGCTTTACGAATTTATAAAAGAATATTGAAATTTCCTTTGAATATCACATCGAATAAGAAAAAAGTTGATAGCAATTGTAGCTTGTTTGACGGGATAAAAAAGCGTAGTAGGTTTCCGTGCACTACTGTGATGTGTAAATCGTATATAAAATAATATGTTAACGTATTTTAATAAAAGTCTATAAAATAAAGGTAATTTTTAACACTAGACTGGGCCAGACACTTGAAACTCTTTACGATCCCTAATCGATATACGAGTACCTTAGGCCACAAAAATTTTAGTTGTGTCACAAATAATGTTTATGTCCATACAAATCTGTATCTCCGTTGGGTAAGGCAATGTTCCACTAGATATATTGTCACGGATTTCTAAAAAATAGACTGCCTTGCTTCTTCCGAATGAGTTTCGAAATCATTAAATAACAATTGAACTTATAGAACGAACTTATAAACGTTGTGTTAAATAGGATAATGTTTTTCCCTCTTAAGTAAGACGTCAAATATGATATTTGGTATAGTCACACTGAGACATTAAATATAATACCTCTTTTCTTTATCCATTGTGCGGCGAACCTATATACGCAACTAGCATTGGCAGATGACAGATTAAAAAATGAGTTGCCGCGTCTATTTGTCTGGAGACGAGTTGGCGGGAATCCAAAAGTCGGACGGGCGTCGTAGTGGGCACACCCGACGATGCAATATCAGCACCACACGTTATAAAAATATAGCAACGAGTGTATGTATAAAATAAAATGTAAAGTTTCAAACGAGAAAAGTAAACTATTGAATTATCTAGTCACAATCGAGTAGTGTTATAAAATTATAAGAATTATTATATAACCAAATCGGCAACGCATGCTTACTAATATCTCTATCCAGGAGAAGTATTACACCATTGTAAGTTATATAGAGACAAACCAATCAAGGGTGGCAAGCGCAACACTTGCTCTATAAAAAGAAACGCTGTTCATTTTGGATGTCAGTGGCATTTTGTAAAGTGCTAGGAGGATTTACTACTATGCCTGTATGATATGATATACCTTACGGACATTTTTTTAACGAGATTAAGTGACGAGACGAGCAATTCGTGCGCCTGGTAGCACGCGTCACGCCTGCCCATAATAACGAGATAAAGTGATGAGACGAGCAATTCGTGCGCATAACAACACAGTACCACACAGTGCGTGTTTGGCTTTGTGCTCCGCTCGTCACCTAGAGATATAAGATGGCCTATCTCTTTGCCCTTTAATTACGCTGGTATCATTGCCCTTCAAAACGGAACACATTAGTGCTTACACACTTCTTCTTAGCGGCAGAATATCTGACAATGCAGTGATATTGGCAGTATCAAAAATTTTAGTTGTGTCACAAATCAGAAGTCAGACTGCAAAAGTCCTTCCATTTTATACGAATAAGTTCGTTCTTTTTTTATTAAGTTCTTAGACAAGTCAGATTCTGCTTTCTTGCAGGAGCAAGAAAGCATTTACCAGTGAAATTTACGTTAATAATAGTAATTAATGGACATTTACATTATTTATTTTAATTATTATTTGTGTATGTGATTTAATTATAACGTCACGATAATAGTTCCTGGTTACTGCTCCGACATTAAGTCGTTTATGGAAATTTCCAATTACCTATCTCCTTTGTTATTTCAAATCGAAACAAAGGCTTTTGCAGCCAGTGTTGCGCTTTTGTCAAAAATTCATTACACTCTTGTAATTTAAGGCCAATTAAATTAACCACAGCTCCACTAGTTTTGTATTGTTATATGTATGTTGTATGTCAACATGAAGCGGTCTTCGTATAATCACCAGGTTCATGAATGCATAAAAAAGGAATCACATTTCGATCTTATATCTTTTTCTTCTTCTCTAATATCTTTTTTTATAAAGATGCTCAGTAAGAAAAAGAGACTCGATAAGAATAAAACAAAAAGGCAAGAAGAAATAGTAAAAAAAAATTGTTGACACTATTAATTCGTATTTAATAAACCTTTTAAAATTTTTATTAGAAAACAAAAACTTATTGAACAACTGCATATTGCGGAGTACTGTATAAATGGTTCATGGAATAACAGGACCGTCGCCATTTTGAAAAAATAGAGGTATATTTATCATATTTTTAATCACGTTCTCGAATCGATTTAAACAACATGCCTTGCTGCTCGCTGCCGATCTCAACGCACCTGTCTATTGTTTTATTCGGTCCCTAATAAAAATAGATTGCGTAATGTTATTTGAGTATGCATATGCGTTAGGTGTTTACACTTTAAAGTTTATTGTCTAAACATCGCTTGCCGGTGTAAAATGCACTTAAATCCCGTATAAAGCATTAAAAGCAATAAAACCGGCTCAATGTTATAAAATACATGGTGCTTTGGAAAATATACGGATTTAATGTAGATTATAAATATTTGCATCAATGCATTGATGAATAAATCAAAGCTTTTAACCTGTTTGTTATTATCGAATGTAACATTGTCGTAAATTTAATAAACGGTTTACATTAATCCATTTTATTGGTATAGTAAATACATCTAGGACTGGGCTTTACAGAAGGTGTATATAAATATATTTAGATATTATTAATATATAGATTTAACTATTCATATTGACACATGTATAGTGTTTGTTTTTAGAGCTCCTTTGCAGAGCGATGAGACTAGGAAGAAAATGGCGTTTTCTGGTGCATGCTAATGCATAGTACACCTCTGAGTTATGTAGGAGATCTCAGAGTCCCTCAGAACGTATTGATGCTAGCCACCGAGAGATTGAAGTAGGTGAGAACGTTGTATAACCTTTCTTCCCGCCAAATGAGTATTTTTTAATTGATAAAGTGACGAAACGAGTAAATCGTGTGCCCGATGTCAAGCTACACTCCTGCCCGTAATAAAACAGTACGTGCTTTGCACACACATGTTATTTATGTCTTTGCTCAGTAATTATCTTCTGAAGATTTTTCCCCCGTTGCATATAAGAGCTATTTGCTAAGGCCGCCTGGCGTAATACAGCACTAACGCCAGTTGCTTAATAAGTTTACTTAACTCACACATTAGCATTTTCCGGTTTGATGGGCAATGTTTTCAAAGAAATTAGTGGCTGTAAAGATTTAACATATTATATCTTCTAACAACGAGCGAAGCGCCAAGTCAAACAGACTTTAACTGTTTAGTCAGTTGCAATCACTTAGTGGGACTGTGCTGTTAATGGCAAGAAAGACGTTTACCATCCATCGCTGATTTTTGTTTGGTTGTTTATACAACACAAACGCACAGATACAAAACAATTATCTGTAGGTTGTATAAGTACTTGCCCCGATTGGGCATCGAACTCACGACCAACACGCTGAAATCAACAGCTTAGCAAATGCGCCCAACGAGTCATCGAATGACTAGTTACTGCTTGACTAGAGATTATCTCCATAAAGACTGTGCTACCTCACTGTAATGAGGCAGGGGAGAGAGGGCAAGCTACAAATGGTTAGGACTCTTGCAGAGTCCGACTGGGGAGGTACTACTGCATTGCCAGATATTCTGCCGCCAAGCAATGTGCAAGCACTACTGTGTTCCGGTTTGAAGGGCAATGATTCCAGTGCAATGACCATCTAATATCTCTGGGTGACGAGCGCAATACAGAGTCAAACACGGTACTGTGTTGTTATTTAGCAGGCGTGACGCTTACCATCAGGCGCACGACTTGCTCGTCTTGTCATTTTATTTCGTAAAGAAAGGGCTAGAGAGAAAAGTAATCGATGGTAAGTGGTGATGCAGTCATGAGTGATAAACGCACCATCTTAGTTATTCCTGCCATGTAAGAGGGTAGAACGCAGTTACCACACTTATCGAATCGCTAATGTGAATACTCCTTTACTTTAGTATTTCGTGAGACGTTCTAGACTCGCAATATGATCACAATACATCAGAACATATTGCAATTTGTAATTTTACTGAAAGTTACATCATTTCGTTTCGTCATCATCAATTCGTTTGCACAACTTAATAATATTATTGCATAATCCGTTGTCAATGTCATTAAGGACTTTCTTTTGTGTTGACAACAGTTCAGCTAAAAGCAACATTCGACAGTGACATTAACGCTAATATTTCGAATTGATTTAGCTAATGAAGTTATGCCCGCATAACATATCCCGAAGAGTATATGTTTTTTCAAATATTTCCGACAAAGTTCGGGTACATACATACATATTTGTATTTTTTGCATTATCATTCTACTACAGTTGAAATAAAAAAAATCGAATTTGCACATGTTAGTGCGTATGTGCTTTGTATATCATTTGCTAATAATATTCAACAATATTACAGATAATTAAGAATTGTTAAAATATAAAAAAAAAAATTGGTAAAAAGTCAAGCAAGTCAGGCACCTGGCATCGTAAACGACACATTAATGAGAAATAACAAAAATGACAAACGACACGTTGGAAAACCGCTTTGTATTGCGCTAGTCATCTAAAGAATAATAAAATATTATAATAATGAATTAATACAAGATATTAAATCTCTGTTAAAAAATGTCACTGGTGATAATTTGAAAAGAGCAACTGTTGAGTTTCTTGCCTGCTCTTCTCAGCAGAACTGCAATACGAGCCGGTGGTAGCTTCCTCACGAACTTACATGTAAAAATGACGATTCGAAAGTGCCTACATAGGCCTTATTAAATAAAGATATTTTGCTTTGATTTGAATATGTATGTATGTAAACAGACATAAAATATATATTTAACAAAACATCGAAACAAAACACTATTTATATTATTACACATGTTATTATACATGTTATTCATAAAATTGAAAGTGGACCAATTTCAGGTATATAAGTCTATTAGCACTAAAGCGGCGATCAATCAATCTTCATCCGTATTTACTTTCTTACTGTTTAGGGAGTTCAGTTTAGGGTTGAGCAAGTTGAGTGCTTAGAAACATCTCCAAGAGGACTCTGGCAACTATGCACTAGCTCTGCCATATAAACACTAACTTTGAATTAAAA
Source organism: Eurytides dolicaon deicoon (assembly GCA_018247635.1). Classification (NCBI taxonomy): domain Eukaryota; kingdom Metazoa; phylum Arthropoda; class Insecta; order Lepidoptera; family Papilionidae; genus Eurytides; species Eurytides dolicaon. The sequence goes on along the minus strand of DWGO01001154.1, from coordinate 3,409 downwards.
TGAATAGTTACTATTGAAGTATTACAGTTTAGAAGATAGTGACGAGACGAGCAAGTTATGTGCCTGATGGTAAGAAGACGACACAGAACCCGCCTGATCGTCGTCACCCGTTATATACTATTTAAGCTGGCAAAGTCTTCAAACAGAAACGCCGTAGTACTTACACATTACTACTTGCTAGAATAACTGGCAACCACCCAAGGCGACTTCGTAAAAGAGGCTCTTATAAAAAAATAATTATGCGTTTATTTACGAGATTATTCAAAACGAAATGAAAACTGTTTTAAGGTGTTAGTAATTTATTTATTACAATCTTACAACCATCAACTTACCCACCATCTCACCTCGTAATAACAAAGGCTTAGTCATAGGTTATATATTGACAATCTCATTAAGGACAAAGAAACTGCGTGAAGATATTTATATTCCATGTATTATTGGTGCTCGCATCACGAGTGATGAAGTAGACCTTAGTACGCGGGTAGCGTAGACGACAACAAAAGGATGGTATCCCGCCGAGCGTCTAGCCGACACAGTTGTCGACTTTAAAACCACACCGAAGTCAGCCGAACCCGGCTTTACGTTCCGTGTTGAAATACCTCAACAAACTCTCGCTAACAACCCAAATGTTCCCTTCCTGCCTTATATATTCCTACACCTGCATAGATGTCTTAAAATTTAATAGAAATCGATGCGATGTGTTGGTAGACGACCATGGGCCGGCTGATGCGAGCATTGGGGTAATATGTAAAGAATAGAGATCAGGGTAAATAATAGAAATCGAAAACAGTGTCACTTGCCTATTCTGATGATAAAATAAGGATTTAAAAAATCTCTCTCTTATTCTTACTGGCTTCTATGAATGTTTTTCTATTAAACCGTCTTTATAATGAAGGATTTCTCAATTCTGTATACGCAAAAAAATGGTGGCAAGGGAATAATTTTCAGACGTTGCAGAAAAAGTTGCAGAAAAAGTTGTATCAATGTTTATAATAAATCAGAGTAAATAATTAATTCAGGTATTATTTATACCTTCATTAGAAACACGGTTAGATACAGTTGTTACGTTGAAATATAAATACTTTCGTGAAAGTAATTCGCGGATATTTCACTTTTTCGTTAATATTTAACGATAAACGTACACAAATTCGAAACGAAAGTATATACTGCACGTTCCCATGTGTAATAAGACTAACGCCGCCGGCATCTATCTTGGTCAGGGATCGGCAACCTTTTGAGTAGGAAGAGTTATAAATTACAAAGTTTCATAGTTTTTAAAGTACTTGCATCAATAAAGATTTCGACACTAAATAGTACTTGCATAAATAAAGGTTTTTGATGCAAAAAAAATCTATTTATTCATAATAGAGCCGCAGCTTCACATCCAAAGAGCCGAGCTGCAGGTTGCCGACCCCAGGTCTTGGTGATATAGATGGAGGTTGTTTACCCGTTAGTAACTAGATGCGGCTCGTTAAGGAGCAAGTGGGAATTGAATCGCAAGTCTACGGCGTACATATTCACGACCGTTTCGTGGTAACCGACAGTAATGTCGGCTGTTTAATTATTCAAGGGGCTTCTGGCTAAGGGCGAGGTACCACAGAGCCTACGGTGATACATCGCTAAGTCACGAGATATATTGAATGCGCTAACAACATCCCTTTTCGTTGTATATTAGATATTTGTTCTGTGTCTGGATGTTTATATATCTATATAAGTATGCATTAAAAATATATATGTATGTATATCAGTTATCTGGTCACCATAGTACAGGCTAATTAATGCCTCATTTAGGATCAGATGGCCATGTATGAGATGTCCCGTGATATTATTATTATTATTATTTTATGATTCATTTGGATATATATTCCTCATATTTCCCTCGATGGCAATATATTGAATTGTAACCGAACAAATACTGACGAGTCCTGATTTTCGACGTTGAGGTTAAAAACTTTATTATTAAAATATGAATGTCGCAATAACGTTACAAATATTGCATTATTTGGAACGAAAATATTCGAATAACGACAAAGAGTATTGACTATAAGAATAATATATAAAAATACTATTTGCTTGAGAAATCTTTCGAATTGTTTGCTCTGTATATCTGAAATTGATATTTTTATGTTTTATTCAAATTATATTATCCTAGCCTATCCTCTATTAATCTTAGCAATTAAAGCCAATGCCATAACAGACATTGTCATTTTATCGAATTTAATTGCTTAATTGCTAGCATGATCTAATAACATATTTTTCTGCCACTGGATTAGCACTAGTCTGGAAATTTTTAGTTCCAGCACAAGTATTTTATATTTATGTATTTGGATAATCATGATATCCGCAATAATTTTAACTGGTATCGATATTGTCAAAGTCAGCGTTTCATTGTTTAACTGGTTATGAATATTTTATAGATCATTTTATCACCCCAGCACAAAGAATCATTGCAAATGTGATAAAAAATCATGTCAGCTTCTCAAATGAAATCATGGATCAGTATTGGTATGATTTTTATATAACACTAAGTAGCGGTCACCACGTTGTCATTATTTTTGATTTCGGAGTACAATGTTTTTTTTACGAGATAAAGTGAAGAGACGAGCAAGTCGTGCGCCAGATGGTAAGCGTCACGCCTGCCCATAACAACACAGTACCACACCGAGCGTGTTTGGCTCTGCTGCGCTCGTCACCCAGAGATTTTACATGGTCTATCTCTTTGCCCTGTAATTGCACTGGCATTATTGCCCTTCAAACCGGAACACAGTAGTGTTTGGCGGCAGAATATCTGGCAATACAGTGGTACCTTCCCGGTCGGATTGTGCAAGAGTCCTACACTTTTCGAAAAAACGTGCAACACTTGTCGTGTAGATACATAGTTGATTATGTGAACAATCGGTTGGGCTGCGGGCAAGGGGCTGTCAATGTACTTTTTGTTTGGATCCAATTAAACAAAGTTCGGCGTGTTCGCGCCAATTATTGCTTCCGCTGTGCTGGGCGTCGTTCCGCAGCGTTCGAGGCATACACCCCGCGGCTGAATCGTACAGTTATCGCAATTTGCATTTTTAAGTGAACAACTCGCGTCCGAGTGAAATGGATTCATTATGAATGCAGATACGTTTACATTTTAAACGGATGGCACTCACCGACGTAAGGCAATTGCGAGTTGGCCGTTTTTAAACTGGCTCTGTATATGCTATGAAAAATCGCTAAGTATACGTTATACGTAGGGTTTTTTTACGACATAAAGTTATAAGACGAGCAAGTCGTGCGCCTGATGGTAAGCGTCACGCCTACCTGTAACAACACAGTACCATGCAGAACGTGCTTGGCTCTGTGCTACGCTCGTCACCCAGAGATATTAGATGGTCTATCTCTTTGCCCTGTAATTGCACTGGCATCATTGCCC
>DWGO01001153.1:0-10192 GCA_018247635.1 Eurytides dolicaon deicoon | reverse complement strand
ACTTTACAGCGTTCATGGCGGGCCCGTGACCATGTAAGCTGTAAAGTGTTTGAAACGTCGGGAAATTAAAAATTTAAAATAAACGCGATAAAATCCGTAAATAGTTTTATTTCATAAAAAATGTAACGTTCAACAATGAAAGTTATGAGATTGTTCGAATCAACTCCACAGCAATACTTTCAAAGAAGCATATTTTATTTAAATAAAATTGAGACTTTAAAAACTTAGGTAAGGCTTAAGTCATTATCAATGAAAGAAGTTCTCCAAACCCATATCTGGATTTGACATATTCTTAATAACTTCTTTCATTGATAATGACATATTTTTTCCTTTAAAGGATTATTTTTTTTGCTGAGTTTGACATGCTGGACATACAGTCTCTATAAAATGTTTTCCTTCAATATCTTGCTCTCCTTACTGTAGTTCGACTACACTTGTCTGATTTGATAGCTATCTCGCCCGGATTTCTAGTAACAGCTCTTCAAAGTCTCCATCTGATCGTATTAAGGTAATTACTATTTCTTTATTACTTAGAGCCTAAATAGTCCTAATGCTAGTTTTCCCACTATGACTTGTCCGTTTACATTCAACACAACGATACGTCACTTTTTGGGGTGTTCTGTCGATATAAATATGACATGATTATAACAGCTATAAACTAGAAAAAAAAAAACTTTACTAATTCGATTGAATATCCCATACCATACCATTTTATATCAATGAGTGACGAGCGCAATATATAGCCAAATAATTTAAAAGTCTTTAGCTTTATTAAGACACATTATTTTATCTAAAAAAATCTACAAATTGTGCATTTTACCTGTTTTTTTATAATTTTATATTTTCATTTTTTATGATTAAAACAAGTGAAGTGACATTTAATCTCTGTTAAGTATGCATTATCTATCTTTGTTTCGATATTTCAGCTCTCCATTACGCTATAGGTAGTCATTGATTAAGCTAGAATCGTAGCCCTTGAAACCGGATTAATGTAGAGCCTTCACATTACGGCTTAGCGTTAGAATCACTAGCAATGCAGTCACTGCAGGCGACGTCTACAAAAGAGCCTTATCCAAAAACGGTTTACTGGCACTTTTAATGTTTCGTTCTGTACTCTTTTTGGCGAAAAAAATTAATGGTTGTATTATTAAAAAAAAAATTTAAGTTTTCACGAGCCAAACAAAAAGCTGATAAAATTGCTGTCTTTTCTGTTAAATTGACCCTTAACGGCGTTGTACCGTAAATAAATCACCTTATTTTGAGGAACGTAATTGGCAGCTACATAAGGAAGCAATCAATGAGTCTGTCGCAGTACTGGCCTTTACGTTAAGCAGTTAGCTATTTTCGGAGGAAAGGTCAAAAAAATATTTCGATATTCGAACCTCATTTTACGAAGTGTAGGTACCTTAAAACTGTAGTTTGCCAAAGTTATTGTAAAGTTGTTATTTTTTTATATGAAGAGAGAAAGCGAGCAAGAATTTCACCTGATGGTAACCGATTAAACAGGGCACTAGACGATTTAAATGTGAGTCCTTAACCTTAAGAAGTAAACTGCTAAATGCCAAAGTCCTAGTCGAACCTACAGATAAAATATAAACTGCTTTTGGGCTCTACGAAAGTGTAGATAATTTTTTTCAGTAAGAATTTTATGTAAATATAAATTTAGTAACCATCCAAGACAACCCAATTTTTTTTTATTTTAGAATTAAACTTGTTTAAAAGTTTTTATGACATCTTTATGACAACGAACCTCATTCACTTTTGAATTTAGTATTTTTTTTTACGAAATGACGAGTCGAACGAGTCGTGTGTCTAATGGTAAACAATATGCTTGCCCATAATAACACATTTTCACGTGGTATTTGAACTTCATGAGTTCTAAACTGGCTCAGTCATGATCCCAATATTGAGAGAGAAAAGATGGTCCATCTCTACAAAAGTACAAAACAACTCTCAAGGCTAGCATCCAGAGACGTAGAGAACAATTACGGAATCTCACTTTTCACGATGTTTTTATTTTATTATATCGAAATAAATACTTCTCAATTGAAAATCAGAGTAATTTTAAACAGTTTTCTCGATGAAACATTACCTTTTTTATTAGAGAAGTAACGACCAGGCTATTCATCTATGTTTAATGATTATCTTTGCTCTATCTTTGGTCCATCTTTTGACTATCTTTGGTCGAAACGACCATGTGATTAAACTTTAATTGATAAACATATTGGTATTAGTAGGAAGCAGCACCTTTTACAGAAGCTGTTTAGAACTACCAAAACACTAAATGAAATTGTATTGTTACGAACACGTGTGTCGCCTATTATCAGATACTCGTAACAGAATTTTATTAAAGATTTTGATACCGCGGGTTCTGGTTATTTTACTCATCAAATTGATTCAAAGAATGAATAATTCTTAAGATAGATCGATCTTCTATTGTATTGAGGCTTTATAACGCTAGCTTAATATGTTTTTATTAATATTTTAAATAGCTTTTAAGGCGGTAGACCGTTAATAAGACGAGACCAATATTTTTGTTGGTTAGTCGAACATCAACGTGTTTTTAATAATTTCATATACCTAAATGTATTCGCTTTAATGAGAATTTATTATTGATAAGTTTGAGAATATTATTTTTGCCAATATATCCATACTTATTTTATTTTAACTTGTTTTCAGTTATTGCTTGGTTAATGATTTTATCTGCTTAAGTTATATTATACTATGAACGCTGCAAAGAGTGTGAAACGTCGGTTGTTTTAATTAAAAACATAATGTGATTAGATCCTTACAACAATTTTGTTATATGATATTGCTTGATTTTCTAGTTTTCCATATTAAATAGATTTATTTTATTTCAGGTAAGAGTAAAAAGCGTTACAAGGGGTATGATAGATGCAAGCTATAGATTATAAGAAGTAAAAGAATACTCACACATATCTAAATGTGATTGTTTCAGTTGCATCCTATAACAGATATTTATTGTATCAAAGAACTTCGTGTAAAATGTATTAATTGTTAACTTCAATTGCTTCTGGGGGTGCTAAATTGTCTTTTTCTTCTTTTTAAAATATTTGGTTTGCTTTTATTTGTTTTATATGTATGTGATTATTTATTTACACAGGAACGTCAATATTTTTTTTAATTATTTTTAAATCTTAAATTCTCTTCTTTTAAACCTTAATTAACTACAGGAGTTTAATTAGTATAATTAACGTGAAAAGATCCTAGCATCTGGGTTACATCGGCACTTCTATGGCAGCAAATTGGTCGATTACAGTGCTGCGGTTGGGAAAAAAATCCCAGTGATGCATCCCGCCCTTTTATCGCGGTGTATTTGTTTAAAGAGGTGTCCGCAATAAAAATGTGAGCGTGTCCTCTGTACCAGGAGCCATTCATTCGTTTGATGACTTCATTTGGGCGCGCAAAGTGAGTGGCCACGGCGATAATGCGCCATTGTTTACCCTTCAATAGTGCGCTTCGAACTGCACGCGCCTTGCTGCGCCAGAAAGGGACAGCTATTCATCAAACGGCCCCGTTCCGATTACATGCGTTCCACAAATAACGGGCGTCTCGCTCCCACGGACCGATATCGGGCGCGCGCGACAGTGACGGCGCCGCCCGTCGTAAAAACAGGTAGTAGAAGAAATAATAATCATCTTTACGACTTCTCACTCTATTCAGCACCTTGTTACGATACTGCGCTCATTGTGGCCCGTCCGAGGAGCGGTTGTAAAATCTTTTCTTTACTCGCCCGTTTCACTAATTGTACGTTTATGAGTTTACGACTTTTGCGGCTCGACTTTACTGTGTCGTTATCGGGCTTTGTCGGTGACTCTTTTTTATGTTCATTATCCCTGACGTTTATGCTACTTGACTTTGAGAATTGGCCACTCGACTTTTATTTACGATTGAATAGGATTTTTTTTTTATTTACTCAACTTACGTAATAGATAAGTATCTAATTAATGTAATGCTACCGGCCTAAGCGACGAGCGAATTTTTCGCGGGCCCGCCACGTGTTTGCGGTGTGATAAGAAATTGGAGAGAGAGCGTAACTGATAATATTTATAGTGATTAGCGAAAAGGGGACGGAACAATGGTCGGCCGCGATGGCAGGCGGCGCGCGGGGCGGCGCGCGTGTTGCTTCCAGTCTCAGTAGACTGCGTGAGCCGAGACGCGCCGGTCGCTCTCGACACCCGACACTCGCTCCCCGAAAACTTCGCTCGCGACACCGACTCCGACCGGCACCGGCACCAACACAGCTGACACTCATCCGCCCATTATGACGCTCAAGTGACGTTGCCGCAATCGTACATTCGGCGACACTCGTGTTATCAGCGCGCGCGGTCTCGCAATGACATAAGTGCTTATCGAGTGACGCACGTGAGAGCGACTGTCCAAAATGAACTCCTACTTCGAGCAGGGAAGCTTCTACGGGGCGCACGGAGTGCACCAGGCCGGTGGTGGTGGCGACCAGTACAGGGGATTCCCCCTGGGCCTTACGTATGCCCAGCCGCACGCACTGCACCAGCCGCGGCCCCAAGACTCCCCCTACGATGCCTCTGTGGCGGCAGCTTGTAAACTATACGCTGGTGAGCAGCAGTACGCCAAAGCGGACTGTTCCAAGGCGGTGGCCGAACAGCAGAACGGTTATGGAGGGAAGGAGTGGGGTTCGGGTCTCGGGGCTTTAGTGAGGCCAGCTGCCTGTACTCCGGAGGCCCGGTACAGCGAGTCCTCAAGCCCAGGCAGGGCTCTACCTTGGGGGAACCAGTGCGCGTTACCCGGGGCGGCCGCCAGCGCCCAGCCCGTCCAGCACCAGCCCACCAACCACACCTTTTACCCCTGGATGGCCATTGCAGGTAAGTGTCTTTCAACTTTCTATTTTTTTAAAGAAAAAGACGTATTCCATAGATAAATTGTCCTCTTGAACAGCTTGCATTCCTTTCTTTCTACTGTCACACCAACTGGTTCCGCTATTTCAATTATTAAAATATTTAAAATTATTTAATACTATGTTAACATTTTAAACGCTATCACAATTTAGAGTTTTAAGAAAAACTTTCTCTTTTAATAATCAAAAATTATATTGGGATTCTGGTTCAATTCAGAACACAGCTGTGGAGCCATAGAAAAAGTTTAAATAAATTAAATGCTTCATAAGAAAAATCCAAAAATCCACTACGAGTGAACGCTCTAAAATGCTGCTACTTAATTTCACTTCAACTGATCTGGCATGAGCATTCTTGTACAATAAGAGACCAATAAGAAAATCGTTAAATTCCGTCAGGTAGCTAACGATAATATCTCTAGTGTCAATAAAAAGCACATAAAAAGAGCGACCCTCGTTAACACCTTATTAGTGCGACAGATTTGAGTGCCATTCGTGATATATAGCCGCCATCAAAACAAATATTTTCCCGACACAACAATAAATTTTTTTAATTTAAAATTAGCCCACACAGAAATCAGAATATTATCGTTGGAAAAGGGCGGCGTAAGGAAAATGTTACCTTATAAATATTTTTACATCTCAATCTGTTATATTTTGGATGTATCCATTATTTATAAACGATAGCATCCACCAGCGCAATAATTTAAAACTGGTTAACAATGCTTAATGTAGTATTTTTATAACCCGTAGGTATTTTATATTAATGGGCATACATAATGTATTAACGACTTGGATTTTTTACACAAACCAGCTTCTCTCGGAATGATAAATATGTTAGTATTTTTTTTTAAATTGTGATTTACATAAATTCCGGAGTTACTACAATTAAATAAATTCAAAAAAGAATAAAGGACAAATAAATTTACAATAAAATTTAAGTTCTATCTTTTTTAACGAATGTCTCCATAATACTTTTTACTTCTTTAATCGATCTTTCACACTACATGCATATTTATAGTTCAACAAAGTGTACTTAAGTTCATTTACAGTTCGTTGCTTGCGAGTGAGCTGTCTAGTGATAGTATAATATACGGGATGTTGGTAAAAAATGTAATTTCTCTTTCTTAAACTCTACTTAATATTAAAGTCTACTTTTATAGACAATGATTTTTTTTTAAACAGTATTTGAGCTAAAAATTATAAAAACATTTTGGATTTTTGTCTATATTGTTAAATACAGTCGCTACTTATGTATTGAATAGCCGCTATAAATGAGATTTATACTGCCTTTATCATAATACACAATTACACATTTTAGTACGAAAATTTGAAAATTTTTAAAAATAGCCTTCGTGTTTGAAATTATTTTATAAACACAAAAACTACTTGTACTTACTTTTTTACAATTTTTCCTAATTTATTTACCAAGGCTTTATATTCGTTTTATTTATCAGGAATTTGAATTTTACTTTCACACAGTATTGCAAAAACTGTCAATTTCTTGTAAGATTATTGGACTTATACTGAAATGCGACATCTTAGCGCTCCTCGGAGGGAGCGCGCGCGCAAGTCGCTCGCTCGGGTCAACGGCCCGGTCTAGTTTGGGTGTATTATTATTAACTTGAGCACCATTGCCCACTAATCGGCATACAAAACAGGACTGGTGACGGCGAAAGACATCATCAATCTATACAACTGATCGATGTCATTGCCACAGTCCATTAGACCTTTAATAACTCTATCACTCAAAATGCACCATTTCAGAACTAAAAAAACCGACCGCAATAATAAACTCTAATGATATAACGAAAGCAATAGGCGGGTCTTCCAATTGGATAATCAAATTGCAATTCGAAATTCCAAATTCGTAGTTCGAAATTCGAAATTGGAAAAATCCGATCGCCGCCTCCACGGACGGAGGGACAGCGCGACCGTAATTAACACGGTGCGTGTGGTCGAGCGTCTCATAAGTCATGCGACTCGATAAAATTAAGTAATGCGGTCTTAAAAACGAAAGGAAGGAAGAAAGAAAAAAGCCAAAAACGTACGAGCTGAAGCCGAAATAAGGAGTCGCCGAGGCGGCCATAACTCACTCGGTTCACGCAACGCAGCCCGCTAAAACAATACAAGGACGTGGGCGCGTTGGGTCTCTTTTCGAGCTGACTTGACCCATTTCAGATCACTCCGGTTCCACATTCAGCAGTCATATACAAAACAAACATCCAAACCGCTATAACGTAACTTAACTAAGCTGTGATCGCTAGTCACTTCATGAGTTGAAAAAAAAATCGGCAAGTTTCTACATCAATAGAGCGATGATAAAATTTAAATATTTCGCCAATTAATTGTAATAAGTTGGTCGTTGGAAGATAAGGTGGTATCCTTTTAGATGGTTTTTACATGCGGCATGCTTCATAGATAAGTAGTTTTAAAAAGTTATATCTAAATAGTTTGTTGCTTGTAAAACGCATAATTACGATGACACGTGAAATGTATATTTTAGGTCATTTGTTTGATAACAATGTTATATTTTTATTAAAAAAAACAGTTTACAGAGCTTTTTAATAATAAGGAACCAGATGGCAATAAATGTTTTGTACGGTTATATTGCATATGATAGATTTAGTGATGACATCTTTTGGGCTCTAAAGTGCGATTTGTTTCAATAATAATATATGTTTAAATAATATTTGTGTTTAAAATACAATATAATTTTCAAACATACCTTAATTGCGACAAATGTGTTTTTATCGTTGTCAAGTACTAATTAGTATCGTAAATACTAATTATTATTAAACGTAGGTTTATGTGTATTGTTATTCAAAAGAGGTGCTATAAATTGTTTGCCTTTACTGCATACAGAGTGGTGGACGTTTTTCGGTGTGTTATAATTCTTCGTTTAGAACAGAATTTTTAAATGACAATAGCATTTACATAAACGTTTCGAACAGTTCTCTTTATTTTTGCCTTAATTTACAAAATAAAAATAAAGATTTAAGTACAACGATTTAGATCTAATTGTGAAATGAGAATGTAAGTGGTAGGACTTTTGCAGAGTCTAACTGGGGTGGTACCATTATATTACCAATTGATCAACCGCCAAACAGTAGTGATTTGTTATGGTTTGAAAGCAATAATGCACGCTTAATTACTGGGCATTGCGTTAGAACATCTTAAATCTCTGGGTGACGAGCGCAGCACAAGACCAAACAGGTTCATTGTGGCACTGTTTGTTATGGGCAGGCGTTTCGCTTACCATCAGACGTACGACTTGCTCGTCTCATCGCTTTATCAGATAAAAAATATTTTAGTACAAATGATATTAAAATCATTACTAAGTTAGCCTCCGCCATGATTTTTTTCTCCAAATTATAAGAATATTTTTCTATCGAATTGGTGGTTTACTTATATACATATTATAAGATCCTATGCCCGATGTCATCAGCAATTTTTGAAGAATAGCAGTTCTATTGCTCCACATTACAAGGCATGCTCCAACTACTTTTTTAACCTATTTCTTCAATATCCAATTAATAATGATGTTTTACATTAAGAGATTCTCTATATTTCTGATAACTATAAAGTTAACCTTAAATTGGTATTTATGAAGGGTATACTCAGAAATATAGAGCTGTGTTTTTTGATACGCCCAACAGAACCTTTAATTAAAAACTCGTGATTTTTATTAAAATTCAGTTAATAAGTATAAATATCCACACGAAATGTTTTTGGAACTGTTTAAGCTTTCTATTTTTTCAGACGAGATCATTTATTAAACACGAAAAACTGCCGATTGGCTTTTATTGAATTCATTGGTTCTCTATGGCTTTGATAACATATTATATATATTATTTCCAAATTAATTGTTATATTATTCATTAGTTTATAAACTATGATTATTAATAAATGTTTGAAATTAACATTTTAAATCAACTGTAATATTAGTAAAAAAATTTTTAACTAAAATTACTTAACATAATGCAATTTCCAAATTTATAAACGTCGTAAACATATATTTACATTGTTACAAATAAACTATATAAATATATCATATATTAGACAATACTCTCGTATATTAAACTTTACATCAATATCTGCATGTTAATAAACATCTTAATGCAATATACTTTTTTTTACATTCGGGTTTAGGGAACAAATAAAAAAACATTCAAAGGCTACCTGCGTGTATACATTCTATTGTGTTTCTCCATAAATTTTGCTAAAACGTAAATATTATAACAAATTTAATATTGAAAGACGATTTTATCGTTTTTATCGATGGATATAGTTTTCCCACGGTGTTTAAGTACTCTCTTCTATAGCAGTGAATTGTTTGCGTCTGTCGAATACTGCCCAACCTGCAAAGAAATGTAGGGGTGAAATTGAAATATCATAATATTACTAAAAATATGCATTATATACAAAGATTTAGCGAATTATAACATTTATTAAAAATCTCGACATTCTTACTTCTTAATAAATAAAGTTCTTTACTACTTTTTTTACTTATAATTCTGAAATTAGGTATCGAAATTAATATAAATGGATAGATGGATCATATTTATTTGTTAATACTTTAGTTATGTTGTGAACAACTTTGACCTTAAACTATTGACTAACAGTATAGAGCACTAGATATTTTCACTTTTCAATGTGCATTCACACGATTTAAAAACAACAATGTTTGCTTAAGTAAACAGTAGCTTCAGTTCCCATCATGACTCTGCTATTGGGGTCCGATAATTTCTTATGTATTCCAATGAAACGCGATCACAACGAACGTATGAGATTTTAAGAGTACGCTGTAAATTTAACAGAGCGATTGAAGACAACTATAAGAAATAAAAAAAGAAAGAAAGTAGGAAAAGAAATTTATTGGACACAAATACTTACAAAAACTTATAAAAAATATAGTAGTTGTACGCCATAGGTTAAGCCAAAATAGTCATCGCTCAGTATAACGCTGATTTTCAGCGATAACCATAAACTGGATAATACAGTAAGAGTTTTTAAACAAATTGAAAGGTGTTTGAAAATTGGACAGTGGAAAAATAATATCTAAAAAAAAATTACTCATACTCAGACCCTCTTATATTTATTTATTTGACAATTAAAAAAAATATAATCTAAAACACGTGATAGCTAAAGAAGTAAAACCACTTTAAAAAGTGGTAGGACTCTCGCATAATCCGACTGGTTTACCAGATATTCTGGCGCCAAGCAGTAATGTGTAAGCACTACTGTGTTCCGGTTTGATGGGCAATGGTGCCAGCGTAATTACAGGGCAAAGATATAGAT
>DWGO01001152.1:0-10195 GCA_018247635.1 Eurytides dolicaon deicoon | reverse complement strand
GCGCCATACGCAACTGTTTACCAACAAACGATCGAGCGTCAATAAACACACGCAGTTGCGCCTCACCGACAAATTGTTAGCTAATTATGTCATTATTTTTCTTTATACGAAATAAAGTGACGAGATTAGCAAGTCGTGCGCCCGATGGTAAGCGTCACGCCTGCCCATAACAACACAACACCATACAGAGCATGCCTGACTCTGCTGAAGACATAGACCATCTCTTTGCTCTGCAATTTCCCTGGCATCGTTGGCCTTCAAACCGGAATACAGTAGTGCTTACACACTACTGCTTGGCGGCAGAATATCTGCCAATGCAGTGGCACCGCCCCAGTCGGACTCTGCAAGAGTCCTACAACTTATAAAAATACATTCGTTGCCCTCAGTAAGTGCCTTCAATAAGTTTTCAAATTCAAATAGGCATATACAAGCGCACATTCGAATCGTCATTTTTACATGTTAGATCGTGAGAACGCTACCGCCGGCACTTAATGCAGTTCTGCTGAGAGGAGCCGGCAATAAACTCAACAGTTCCTCTATTAAAATACTGTTAAATAAAACCTTGTAAATGTTTAATTATACGATAGATTAGCTATCCCACATGCCAGTCAATTAACTTAATTCTATATATTTTGATGTACCAGAAACTCTTGGACAGTGTAGTAAGCTTTTTGTAACAGAATAATTTTAATTTTACTTTTAAAAGGTCCAAGTGGCAGATTCAAGACATCTTACATCAATAATATACTACATATTTCGTTTGTACTGCAATTTTGACGAAGTATGTATGACTTTATGAGACGGAAACAATAAACGTATTCTTTTATCTAATTTAATGTATTCCTATCTAATATTTATAAGAATACTAAATTAAATATAATAAAACTGTACGCTCTTCTTCTCCGTATAATCATTTGATTATGCCAAACTTTACTGTTGTACATGACCTTAATGTGCTTAAAAAGATGTATAAAGTTATCTCTTTATGTATTAATATAAATATGACGTGTCGACATTTTGTATTTTGGTTATTTTTTCACACCGCAAGCGATTCAAGTCCGTTACCACCAGTTTTCGGTGATGACAGTCTCTACGTAGGTTATATATTCGAACCAAATTCATATTTAATTGTGATCCAGTTTCGGACGACATTTGCAATATGGCAGTATTATTTTTGTACATGTAATTTTACGTTTCACTTTGTTATTTAATTGATGTGGGTTCAGTTACTTATTGATTTTTATCAATGGGCTACTCTTAAGTTATCGTTGTTTTCACTATACTTATATATTAGAATGTTATAATTTCCTTACGATTTTCTAGGCAGTTTGCATACAGACTGAGATGTTTAATTGCTTAATGTTAACGTTAGTTGACGCAGCTATTTTAAAATAATTGAAAACACGGTAAAATCCGTAAATTTCTTTTATTAAATTATGGAGTAAGCGGTAGGACTGCAGAGTCCGACTGGGCAAGGGCAATGATTCCAGTGAAATTACAGGGTAAAGATATAGACCATCTAATATATCTGGGTGACGAGCGCAGCACAGAGCCAAGCGCGCTATGTGCGACACTGTGTTGTTATGGGCAGGCGCATGATTTGCTCCTCTCGTCACTTTATTAAAAAAAGTTAAAAAAAATGTGCAGTATTCGCGTAAACGGAAGAACATTCTAACGCACCACGCCTTAATTCTATTTCGGAGTCCGCTTGGGGTCACTTTATTGCCTGTAATTCTACCGCCAAACTGTTATGTGTAAATACTCTTTGTCCCGGTTAGAAGACCAATGTTGCCGGCGTAATTATTGGGCATAGAGATTTAACATTTTTAATCTTTGGGTGACGTGCGTGCGCACCAAGCGGAGCCAAGCACATTCTGTGTAGTTCTGAATGGTTATGGGCAGGCGTATCGCTTGCCATTATGTGCAAGAATTGCTTCTGTCATCCTATTTCTTATGCCCGATTCAGACTCTCTCGAGGCGCCTCCTAGTGGCCCTCGGCACGAGTTTTGGCGAGTGGAGGTTAGCCATCTACACTCTCGATTTATTCATTTGTCCGCAACGTCTACTACACTATCACACACTTGCGTCCTTTGACTCGCGCTGAAAAACCGACACAAAGCGGAGCGCCGGCGAGGCGAGGCGAGAGAACACGAGGGGACGCGAGCGCACCGTCTCCACTCTCGTACTCGCGTTCCCTCGTGTAGCTTCGCGGAGAGTCTGGATCATTTCCAGCCATTAAAAAAATATTTAGTTTAAGGGTATTGTTCGGTTGCAGAGAAGCGGCTGAGGTCTACGCTTGCAACGAGGGCTAATAGCTCCGCCTCCCAGAGGTCTGTAAGGCACAATGGCGTAGCTCCACCGCCTGTGCCTACCCAGACGCCTGTGCCTCCGCCCCAGCCCGTGAAGACCGCCAACATACCGAGTGAGTACAGCACAGTACAGCTCAAACGATGATTTTTATTCCTTCATATTAAATAAACATGAACAATATTTAAATAGAATTAAGTGGTTTTATTTTATTATTATATGAAATGATTTATGTGATTAAAGTGGTACGGTAGTGGTACTATCCAAGTGGTACGACTCTTGCAGAGTCCGTCTGGGGGCGATACCACTACATTGCCAGATATTCTGCCGCCAAGCAGGAGTGTGTAAGCACTACCGTGTTCCGGTTTGAAGGGCAATGATGCCAGTGAAATTACAGGGCAAAGAGATAGACCATCTTATATCTCTGGGTGATAAGCACAGCACAGAGCCAAGCACGCATTGTATGGTACTATGTTGTTATGGGCAGTCGTGACGCTTATCATCAGGCGCACGGCTTGCTTAAAACTGGCTACGTAATTGTTAATGTACATATATAGCCAGTCATAAAACTATTATCATACGCTGAAAGCAATTATTAAAAGCAATGATGAGACCAAACGGCAAATGGCATAGTGAGGGGCCACTCGAAGTTACTAATCCAAATGATTTATGAGAGCTATAACTTACGTAGATTACTAAAATGTCTCTGTACGTGTAGATAACGATGAATGAAACACGTCCGTCTTTCAACAACGATATTACTGTTCAATTTAAAAAAAAAACTTTAAGAATTACTGAATAAGTCAGAATAGAAGGCA
The DNA here is from genome assembly GCA_018247635.1 of Eurytides dolicaon deicoon. NCBI lineage: Eukaryota > Metazoa > Arthropoda > Insecta > Lepidoptera > Papilionidae > Eurytides > Eurytides dolicaon. Next base: position 7,070 of record DWGO01001152.1, on the reverse strand, counting down.
TCGACTGTGGGGAAAGCAAAGATGCTATAACCCAATACAAGCGTATCTGAGAAAGGATGCCATACCCTTGCCTTTTTGGACACAGAGCAATGTAGATTCACGAACATCAATCATGCAAGTCATTTACCTCGAAAACCTTTGACGTCACTCCTCTTATTGCCTCACTTCATTTTTATGTAATTTCACCTTGCACCTCGAAATACAATGGGTAATCCTTTTATTTTCGCCATGAAGCGATCAATCATTTTTCAATATTAGAAAATTATCCCCCCAAAAATATATTAACGTCACATTATTATGGGCGTAATAAAGTGTACGGTCGAGCCAATCTCCGAAATATTGCGGGTGAGGATAAAATAAGAAACTGGTAACTTATTATTTGGGAACTCAATGAGAGACAATCGATATAATAAAATTATGAATGAACAGCATAAACTAAATTTAATTGCCTTTACGTTTGTATCACATTAATGAAGACTCGGTTGGGCAGTGGCGAACCTTGGAGGAGGCGAACGCTAAACAGTGGACTATCGCCAGCACTAGCTGTATGTTACTATAATTGTTAACCGTGGCTATGATTTATCTAACATTTTTTTTATTATTTCGTAACATATTAGTGACTCGCAGATAAATAAAAGTACTTATATATGAAGGTTGTAAACAAGGTTGTAGACAGACAAGCCAGACAAAATCACAATTTATTAAAAAGTCACACGGTAAAGGATTAACAAATCTTTATATATATATATTTCTCGTGTGCGCGTGTATGTCACTGAACTCCTCCTAAACGACTGGACCGATTTTGACGAAATTTTTTGTGTGTGTTGACGGGGATTTGAGAATGATTTAGATTCACAATTTGGTCCACTGGAAAATGTTTTTTAATTTTTAATTTCTAAGTAGTTGTTGATTTTGGAATGTTTTACATTAGATCCGACGACTGCACTACCATCGGAGTGTCAAATCTTAAATGATATTCTACTTTAATTTTAGTCATGCTGACAGCTGTCGCTGCCATCAAATTGAGAAAAATATTATTGTGTTATTGTAAACCGTATGCTGAATCAAATAATAAATCAAAAGGTACCAAGTGTTAGAAGAATTTTGAAGTGTGTGTAAAATACTATACATTTTGCAAATGACGTTTGTACAAGACAACGTCTGTCCAGTCTACTAGTATTTATATAAATGTATAAAGAAATTGCTGTACAGTTGATGATAATCGTTTCTTAGAAGCAGATAAGTCTGTTGTTTGCTGCTATCTTTGCGAGGTATAAGAGGTACTGGTGGTTGTTGCCTGCCGACGGATATGGTGGCATCGTTTAGGGCTAGACTCTATGTTTAGAGCGGTTCGTGACCGAAGCTGTACGGCGCTCGGACCGCTATTCCCGCAGGGGTCTTCACAATTATGTTAGGGTGTCAAAACACGCGTGCTTTATTCAGTCACGCGTGTTAACTAATCTCTTTAACGGCTTACCCAAACTAACAGCTCATAAACTTATTCAACAAACCTGGCCCATCTTTTAAATTTATTTATTTTCTATATAAATACTTCAAAACATACATATTTCCAGTCATTGAACAAAAAAAACGAATGCTTCCCCACAATAATCCAGGGTAAAAAAAAACTTTCCACTATAGACTCCGACTGGGGAGGTATGCAGTGGGCATTGCCAGATATTCCGCCTCCAAGCAGTAATGTGTAAGCACTAATGTGTTTCGGATCTCTAGGTGACGAGCGCAGCACAGAGCCAAACACGCTCTGTGTTATGGGCAGGCGTGACGCTTACCGCCAGGCGCACGACTTGCTCGTCTCGTCACTTTATGTCGTAAAAAAAAAAACAAAAAAAAACCCTCTACTTGCAAAACCGTTATTTAATAGCGGGATACACGCTAAAGTTACAATTTACCGAATTGCCTAAGTGCAGGCCCACATGCACGGCCCTGTTCGTGCATTAGCATGCGGCCGCCGAGTCCGCCCACACCGGCTATCGGCCGCATCCCCGCAAATATATGTAAAATGAGCACAAAAGTACCCCGGATAAAGTGCAGCGATAAGGGGCGACGCAATTTGCATCGCCCCGGGCACCGCGTTCGATATAGTTGACCCTGTGTTTACCGAAACCACTAACAATGCGGTGGGTAAGCATTGTCCGGTGAAACGGGCGTCTGAGAACGCCGTGGATACTCTCGAAATGTTATATGAACTAGACACGAAGTTACACACATGACATCGTCGTTATGCAACGCCGTTAACATTGGACATTAAGCGCATAAAATCTTTATGCTCGTGTTTAATCAATGGTTAATTAACAACTCTAAGCTAACACCGTTATATGAATGGTGCATTAAACACCGCAGCTAATAGCTATAGATTCTTTGATAACTTTAAAAAGAGCGTTAACTTTTAAATTTGAGTTTATTGGCGAAACGAAAAATTCTCACTTCAACATAATTTTTTGAATCGCTCCAATTACTTTTTTTTTATTAGAATTTTTATTTAAAAGACGTAAAAAGACATTTTATCTCATCTCGTCTGAAATCACCCCTTCGTGCCATATGATGCCCATAATGATATTTATTAATGGCGACCACGCAAGGATCACCGCTGCAGGGCGAGAACGCCAGCATTTTCTTCTAAATTTGCTACCTGAGGGCACTATCTTCGCATTATTGGCTGATCGGTAATGTACTTCGAAATAATCACAAATTCCTTGGATAGTTAAAAAATATGTTTCGAATTATACTCGTGGCTGTTTTATTTTCTTTAAAGAAAGAAATTTACATACCTGTTTAGAACCAAGGAATTTGTTTAATATTTATTATAAGAACATTACTTGTCGCATTAAAAAGACACAAACACATTGCGTAAAAAACAAGATAAGGAAGCGGATGTCGCATTCTTTAATTTAGCAACATTCGTAATCGGGTAATTCTCAAAAGAGATCCCGGTAAAATAATATTAGCTGCCCCGCACAAAACAAATGGAGTACACGAAACAGAATCACGAGTTGGGAATTTTTCAACGTCGCCGTTCGGATCGAGATCCGCGCATTCGTTGCGGCGTGCACAAAGGAGCCTGCGATTAACGAACTCGAACTAAATGGGAGCACATCACTCTTATTTTAAATGCTGCATGTTAAAACGAAAGTGTTGAGTTGTGCCGTCCGTTGTATTTGCACGCCATATATGTTCATGACGTATGGTTTCGAATTAAATTATTAATGTGAGCAGAATTTTTACGGAAGCCTTCGAAAATTGACCAGCATCTAGATTCTCGGGCTATCGAATGATCGTACAACAACACGATCACCGTTCGGAATCACGCAACGGCACGTAACATTCGGTACATCACTAATGCATTAAAAGCATCACTATTCTCCAGATCCATCTCTATTCAGCCATTAGAGCGGATCCAGTCATCGTCGGGAAACAATAGATGCGCTGACAAAAGAATTATAGAGCGCAGTGCCAAAACGTTGGCGCAGGTGTCTAGCGATTTAGCGGCGGGAGATTCGATAGCGTGATAACGGTCAGGCCAGCCCGAGGGGGCTGTTGCAACCGGTACGTTTTCGGTCCGCCCGTCGCTTCGGTCATCTCTAACGATGAAGCGATAATTAAGATCGGACGTCGGACGCCGGTATTATTTACGCCCGCAGCGTCCTCTGTCGACCTACCAAGCGAATCGGTCACGACTTGTACCGTGCCCAACTATTGTTGCTCGCCCATGTACAGTTTAGTCGGGCCGACGCACCCGGCGATTTATCCGTCTAAATTAGCCGTATACGACACGGATAGATCTGTATATAATTTACTAAGCTAATTTACTAAACTAGTTGATGCGGCATACGCTCGATCTGAATTTAGTTTTTAACTTAAAGCAGCATCTATACGTCTTTTTTTTAAAGAGATAAAGTGACGAGACGAACAAGTCGTGCGCCTGATGGTAAGCGTCACGCATGCCCACACAGAACCACACAGAGCGTGTTTGACTCTGTGTTGCGCTCGTTACCCAGAGAAATGAGATCTATCTATAAGTACTTAAGTACTTTTAGATCACAAATTTACTGAAACCGTTTTCCTTCTACAATTTTATTGTAGTATATATTTTATAAATAAATCAAAAACAATTTCAAGTAAAAGTAACTATGCTCAAAAACATATATTATTTGATTTAAAACATTTCCCTACTGGGTTTCTTCTAACATCAAGGTATAATAATAATGAACCGGGACCAATACAACCTTTTATGATAAAAAAAGGATCCTAGATTTTTTTATTGGTAGACTTTTAATCAGGACAATCAGGCTAGAAAATAAATTGTTTTTGCCGAAATTAGATTCCTTGTAAATTTTATCAAGATTTGACTTTTCAGCATTTGACATATTGTTGAGGTTATTACAATATAGATGTAAAAAGATTCTGCGTAAATACTACCGGTGAGAGGTTTATTCGGCGGCATGTGATGTATTTCAGGACAGAACACGCCTGCGTTCTCTTTGGTTACCATACCATCTGAGTAACCACTTGCTCAGTGGTAAGCTTTTAAAAAATACTGTCTGTAAAGTAGTCAAGTCTAGAAACTGAAATAATTAATAGTTACAAGACAAGAAGTCGCCCGGTGGTAAATGGAATGCTTGCCAGAGTAGTAAATCAGTAGTAATCAGTATTTTGGCTTATTTACCTGGCTCTGCGCTCCATATATCAGCCATATAAACCAGAACACAGTGCAACATTACTGCTTGGCGGTAGAATAATTGACAATGGTACGGTCTTTTCCCAAACGGACGCGTGCAAAGAATCGTATTGCTTCAGAAATAGAAGTTACGGGCAGTATGCTAAAAATGTGTTAAAATATCATTAGAGCGTTCTTCATGTTGTCACTTGAAATATTAGCAACAAAGCAATGCGAAAATATGTTTCAGATATTGAAACATAAAACTATTTACGGGACACGGGACGGACCACGGAGTCCGACCCGTGACCATGAACGCTGTAGAGTGTTTGAAACGTCGGGAAATTAAGAATCCAAAATAAACGCGATAAAATCCGTAAAAAGTTTTATCTTATAATGTCAAGTATTAGCGTAATTAAAAGAAATCATTATGTTTCACATATGTGAATTCCGACAATCGCACGAGTGATTCCGCACTAGGACCGCCTTTTGAGGGTCTGCGACTTTGTACAGAGGAGACCATTGGCCAGCTGTGGGACATATTTCAGCTGTTACTTCCTTCCAACGCAGAATATTGAAAAATATGAGTTAGTGTATGTTTTGAGATTATTATTTTAACAAAGAACCAATGATTTATTTCTAAATTTATGTAAAGACATGCACCCCTCCAAAACGAACACTAATTGATAGAAAGATATAAAATATACCATCAACTTCATTGCAATAACAGTAATGTAATTAATTGATCACCGTAAATATTACGCTTTATCTATGCTGTTTTTATACAGTGCATAATTTATTATCATAAAATATACAAATGTGTTTCGGTCCAAGTTCGTATACAATGGAATCGATAAACGAATTTGGTCAGTTTTCAGTTTCATTAAAATTCTCCCTCGTAGCTAAGTTGAGCATTATCAATTGGGTCTTATGAACACAATGGGAGCGAGATTGTTGTCTAGAGACAAGCCAAGCGTAGACCGCGATTCGATTCCCGTTCGAGGAAATTCAGGCTTGTCAGCGTCGCTATTGTGGTTCGTTACATAAACGTTAAATTTAATTCCAATTTTTCACCGATTATTTTTACATCAGTCGTAGGACTCTTGCAGAGTCTGACTGAAGCGGTACCATTGCACTGCCAGATATTCAGCTACAAAGCAGTAGTGTAAGCACTACCGTGTTCCGGTTTGAAGGGCAATGATGCCAACAAAATTACAGGGCAAAGAGATAGACTATCTAATATCTCTGAGTGACAAACGTAGCACAGAGCAAAGCACGCTCTGTGTGAGACTGTGTTGACCTTGGAAAAAAAATATTCCTCCTATAAGTTCGCTGTACCTCACAATTAGAGCCGACTCTCAACAGATATAATAATACAAACATTTGTGATGAAAACATCTAGTAGAAGCAAAGGGGTTTTTGCGTTATTTTTAAAACCATAATTTAGGATGCCCGCCTACTTAATACGACTGATCGCTTATGCATTTATGGTACTGTTACCGCTCTTGGCTTTACCTATAAATTATTTTTTCTCACATTTCTCCACGTGAACGAGCCGACTCTTTAACAGGTTTTGTACTAAAACTAGTTTTTTAAATCGTATACTATGCGAATGGACAATTTTCAGATGTGGACGTCGAACATGACTGTCTGCCCACGCCTTATTATTCGACTGCGCGATAAGATTTATAACCCACCATTTTATTCCGTCGAACGGTTTAATGACGAGTAAAAAACACAGTACGGTCCGACTAATAAATTTTATAGTCCTCATATTCAATGTTCATTATCATACCCTAAACTTAATCAAGAAGCTGAAAATTGATGAGACATCACCGCGCGAAATAACTTCGCAAGGTTTGACCGACCTTCGAATATAAAGATGTATACACACTCGCATTAAATTAAAAAGAAATTTATTTACATACATTATATTACATATTTTTAATTTTTTTATATCTGGTGTTATAGACGTATGCTCAGAGTCCCTTGGACCGCACACCAAACCAACGCTTCGATTTTGAAAGAACTCAACATCAAAGAGAGATTATCGTCGACTGTGCTAATACGAGTTTTGAAATTCTTCGGACACGTCACCCGTAACGAGGACACTGTAGAACGCTTGGTGGTGCAAGGAAAAGTAGAGGGCAAAATATCTCGTGGCTGCTCTTCAACACCATGGACAAGCCTCACAGAATCCGTCACAGAAAATTCTGGCAATGATTGCTCTCACTTCGCCAAAAATAGACACGGCACATGGAGATGATGATTTATAAGTGGTAGGACTCTTGCAGAGTCCGACTGGGGAGGTACAACTACATTGCCAGATATTCTGCCGCCAAGCAGTAATGTGTAAGCACTACTGTGTTCCGGTTTGAAGGGCAATTATGCCAGT
>DWGO01001151.1:0-10198 GCA_018247635.1 Eurytides dolicaon deicoon | reverse complement strand
CATTAAATATACAATCTAATTCCTATCGAGCGGCCCAATCGCGCCCAACCGGGGAAAGAGCTCTAATGATGTTGGCATTCGGGGAAATATGCAACAGTTGTACAGCCCGCTTCGGTTTGCGACGCGGGAACTGGGGACCGTATCCCATTAAACCCTGAGATGGTCTCCCGCCGCGGCTCGTTCCAATCTAACTTCGTCTCCCCACCGGCTTTTAATATTACAACGCGCTCACGTTACTGCCGTAACGATACACGTCGTGCTGATCGAAGGACAAAAGTATAGTAGAGGCTCTTGTATAGAGCTCGCCTGGAGAAATACCATATTGTAGCTTAATATTTTATTGTATTTTGTAAGTGGTAGGACTCTTGCAGAGTCCGTCGGGGAGGTACCACTGCATTGCCAGTTATCTAACCGTCGTACAATAGTGCACAATGATGCCAGCGTAAGAAATAGAACATCTTAAATTTCTGGGTGATTAGAACAGCGTAAGGCCAAGCAAGTTATGTGGAAACTTGTGTTGTTAAGGGCAGGCATATCGCTTACCATACCAAAAAAAAAACACAAATGAATTACACCTGATTATATCAAATAAAATAACCATTTTATCGGCTAATTCGATGCTAACTTCCCTCGGGAGTGTCCGGGTGACCTCACAGCGTTGATTCTGCCCCTCCATGTACTGAATCTGGCCGCGACCCGTCCGTTCATTTGTAGCTCGTTACAACCGTCCACCATTAAATATTATTAATATTGGAGGCACGACAGAAACGGCTGAGACAATTATCTCGTTGGACTGTTTTTACGATCGCGTGTCGCGACTTGGTAGAGCGCGTGCGTGTCGTTTTATACATTTAACACGTGTATTCAATCTTAGGAATTCTTAACATCATATAAAATCGCTGTATAACTTCAAGCGCTACACCTATATATCTTTATAAAGCATAATAATAATATAAAACATAAATATAAGAGTAATAACAGTAAAATTGTTCCTAAAAGTTTTTACTTAGTGTAAAGAAATTTCATGTTAACATGGAAGACACCCACTTAGTCCGCCAGTTAACATTTAAACCATCATTCCTTCCTATATACGATACTATAAAAAAAGAGTAAAAACATGGAGATACATTATCGGGAAGGACAAAATGGGAAAAAATTTCTAAACGTTGAAATACAGGATAACAGGATTATACAGGATCTGTGTAATCTGTCAAGATCAAAATAATTTTTATCGTTTCGGTACGACTGTATTGTGTATTTTGTACATTATAGAATATTAAGTTATAAGTCGAGGAAGTGTTATGTTTGTTGGTATATCCACTAACTCAAAAAAACAGCGCCACGCAGTATTTTGAACTACATGAGTTCAAACTTGCATCTCTTTCTGCTATCCTCGTTACTTAGGCAGGTTACTCCCTTGGAGCTGGCACAGAAGCATTCGGCGAAGAAAAAAGAGTTTGCAAACTAGCTATATCACGTTTAAATATCTGCATTACGTAATAAATTCGATACATACTATAAACAATAACGAATATATAGTTTTGTTCATAACATTAGCTTACGTTACAATAACATAAAAATTTAGAGCAAACAAAGCAAACTCCAGTAATCCGATTACTAAAACAATAAACATCGCCTCTTCCCTACTCCCCTGTCGGAGGAGTGATCCCGTAGCAAAATAGTGCGGGGATTCGACGACCGTGTTAATAATCTATTAGCTTATGTTTTGCGTGCAATTAACTAATGAGTTGGGAGGGTTTATTATTCTATGAATGTATTATGAGATGGCGGGTTGGCCGGGATGGACGGTTTCACTTCCAACTTTACATAAATCAAGAGGTGGATTGAAGTTTGCTTCCATAGATAAAATAAATCTTCATAAACGAAAGTTTTCGATGTTCCTTCTTATTTGCATTAGTAGTAATTCCTTTAAAGAATATTTCTTAATATATGCATGCCCTAAGTATTTAAGCTACAAATCTCTAAAAAATAGTTTTTACAGATTTGTAGCTTATATATAGAATATGATTTGGTAAGTTCTATGTATATATATAATAATCACATAGTTTACGTTACTGTAGTACATTTTAACACAAAATTACGTTTCTTACTTTCAATTACAACTCAATGTTAATATAAATTCCAGTTTCCCTAACTAAGCTACCTTCAATTCCTTTCACGTTATTACGTATTATTATTATAATAAAAATAAAATAAACAAAATTGAAAAAAATACATAAAAATACGAAGAATTCATATAATGTTGACTTCTAAAGATTTTAAGGCTTCTGTATATTTAATAATTTATAAAATAATGTTAGCAAGCGGCACTAAGACAACCGGCTGATTTTTTGATTTTATTTATTACTTTTTTATATAGCAATCACCTTCGAAGGATTACAAAAGGGCGGTCTAAATGCCTTGGGGCAATCTCTCCCAGTCAACTTGATACACAAAACATTAATATCATTCTTTGCTTATTATTTCTCATAACAGGGTGCCGTGATAAACAAATTGGCCGCTCAAAAGCGGAGCGTGTCGAAAATAGAGGAGCCGGTGGGCCGGGACGTGTCGATTCGCAACGAAAACAATTACGCGAACAAACGGGTCCCGTAATTTACATAGGGGGCGACGAAACGCCCTGGAGCGAGGTGCGATTAAAATCCCCGAAATACGCGTCAACGTGTTGACGTTTTGATGAGGCCGAAATAAATTGTGTTGGGGGCGAGAAGACGCTACCACCCCGCCCCTCCGCGGGGCGTAAGCGTGCCCACAAGAAATGAAGCTAATCATCGGACTCTCCTCTTTCTTTACCTACGTAGAACAGCGTTAATGCGCCCCGGGCATTTACTTTCATTCGTACGTGCGACACATTTCGCGCAAATTGTGATACAAATTTTTACATGATTAAATCCTCGTATTCGCGAAATAAATCTTCTTACTTAATTTAAATATTTCTCGAGCTAGATACAGCTTAACAGTATGCACACATACAGAAATACACAAATCCAATTCAGCCTCCGTTGGGCAAATTACCTGCAAATTAATCTATTAATCACCTCTCCGCAGTCCAAAAATTACCATTGAGTTAATTGCCCATACTAAGCGGACATCATTAACGGCGAAGTTGTTGCTTAAAACGTTGTTTGCAAACTACGCATCGGTCTAAAACCGGAAATACGTATGAGGGCAAATGAAAACTCCCACGTCGCGATCGACTGCTACATTTTCCTGTTCCCTCTCGACCTATTTGAAAATTCATACGCCGACGATGACGATCCGTGCTGGCGTCCGGAAACAATGCCCGCAAACTTCACTCGCCAAATCAAAAGCGAACACCCAAATCAAGCGGTGGCCGGCGCAGTAATGGAGCCGTCAACGCGACCGACACCTCGTCAACGGCACAAGGGTGACCGTTTAAAACTTCCCTGAGAGCGCACCGGGCGACGGCTACACGTAACACGGCCTATTTAGGCCCTCCTCACACCAGGGTGATGCGGATAATAACAAATATTAAGCTACAACGCTGAACAGGGAATAGAATAGCTGAATATTTAATACAACACAATAAGCCCCTTATTAACAAACAAAATATTACAGTAAATTAATAATGTTATGCTAGACATCGGTCTTCGGCTGTCCGTTTTGCTTTCCAGCATAGGCCTAAAATATTTAGTTATATAAATATATATGTCGAAGGAGATGGAATATAATAAGTTGTTGAGTGTAATTAAAAAAATCAAGTAACAGATACTTCTTTGTTCAAATTTAATTTAATATGGTCGATTATTATATTATGTATTAATTGTATCGCCTTTATCGAGGTATGGATCAGGGACATTTGCAACATCAAGGGACTTGCAACTGCGTTGCCAGCTTTTGATGTGGTAAAATCTCTTCGTGAAGGTCCCTAAGTTGTATTTGTCCGTAAATACTGATGACGACAATTCATTCCACAAGTTAGCGGTGCCTCGTAGGAAATGACAGAAAAAGCGCACGCTAGTGAATTTCCAGTCTAGTTCGTTATTAAATATTCTTCTTCTTTTTGAGGTGGCATCTTCATTGAAGGTTGGCGATCATTAATGTTATTTATTGTTTACCTTGTTATGGTCACCCATGGTCATACATCTGTATTAGATTAAGTGCTGACATAGATAATAAGGTCGTAGAGTAAGATATTTTATATTTTGTCAACGCACCAGTGGATGTTCGGCCGCTGATGATTTTAACGGTTAAGACGTCTAGTTCTGTTTACCAAATCAAATAGAACTAGTTGAGTCATAGTTTTAATTCTAGTTTTATTTTCTAAATCAGATAGAACTAAGTTAGTAGTAGTAAAAAACCCAATTCTGGGCTCCCAAAACTTAAGTATAGGCTTATTTAGCTTAATATTAATAATATTATTTATCATTATTATTAGTCATTAAGTTATAACGCTTAACAGGGAGTATATGTACGGGTATGAAAGCTTAACACAGTGAAAAAGATGCTAGCTTTTGATAAAAGAATAAGTCTAAACACCATTGTGTACAATTTCCAAGTATTTGTTGTGGAATAGCACTGATAAAATAAACATCGTGAAACATTTTAATAGAATAACAAACATTGACAGCTTTGTAGAGCAAGTAAGAGCTTATTAACACGTAACGAGATTTAATAAGAGAGTATAGAAATGTTTTGAGAACAATTTATAAGCAAGTGTACGTGAAAAATGTAAGGTTGGAGAAATTAATTAACGTTTTAATTAAGCTGTTTTAAACACATACTGTTTAACTTTAGGCGTTAAATTGAATTTCGGTGAAAGTTGCCAAACTTAACTACTATTAAATAACCAGAAAGTACAAGTACACCATTAGTTTGATTGAATTTAATAAAAATATATGTATCTGTCTATCGGACTCTTGCAGAGTCCGACTAGGGCAGTACCACTGCGTTCCCAGATGTTTTGCCCTCAAGCAGTAGTGTGTAAACAATACTGTGTTCCGGTTTGAAGGCCAATGATGCCAGCATAACTAAAGGGCAAAGAGAAAGACCATCTTCTATCTTTGTGTGACGAGTGCCGCACAGGGTACGTTCTGTGCGGTACCGTGTTGTTATGTACAGGCGTGACGCTAACCACCAGGCGCACGACTTGCTCGTCTCGTCGCTTTACTTAAAAAAAAAGATGTCTAGTGGCGCCACATCCGACCACTCCATTCGCGACGAGAGCCGTTCACGTACACGCCGGTCGCCGCTCAAGATGCGAAAGCAATTTAAGTTTAAACAATGGCCGCGGTGCGCCTCGTTATGGCAATTGTCCGACGGTTGCAAGGGAATATAGGCGTTTGTGTGTAGGCAATTCGGCATACAACGGCCTGTGCAATTTTGACGCGTACAAATGGAGGTGTCAAGCGAACGCGCCGCGAGTTCGCTCAGTGTCACCGTGGACCGCTGCAGATATTTTTATTTACCTCGCGTAGTGTCATTATGCGGACGGCGAATTTCAAAATGTATGTACATATATGTATATGTATTCAAAAGGGATTCGTTACAAATCGTCAATAATTTACCAACGCAACGATATTTATTATGAGCATAATATTGATGTAATGACATTCAGCGCCGATAATATGAGCGTAATATTAATATAAAGATATTCAGCGCGTAAAATCTGCAACGGTCGATGTTTCAGTAGTGTCGTATTGAAATATTCGTGGTTTTTTTAAGCCTTATTTTTATAATCGTCATCATTGCTTAATCGAAGTGGTAGGAGTCTTGCAGAGTCCGACTGGGGCGATACCACTGCATTGCCAGATATTCTGCCGCCAGGTAGTAATGTGTAAGTACTATTGTGTTCCGGTTTGAAGGGCAATGTTTCTAGTGTAATTACAGAGCGAAGAGATAGACCATTTTATATCTTTGAGTGACGAGCGCAGCACAGAGCCAGATACGCTGTATGGTACTGCGTTGTTATGGGCAGGCGTGAAGCTTACCACGAGGCGCGCGACATGCTCGTCTCGTCACTTTATCAATTTAAAAAAGTCTTGAAAAGAAATACAAATGATCTTAAAAGATTTAGAGCGTAGTAACATTTTGATTCCAAATAAGAAAGTTTGTGCAAAAAATTTAATTTTTTATCGTAAAACAAATAAATTTGTTGAAGTGTCGGTTGCTAATATGGTAAGAAGTCAAAAGAAATGTATAATATTTAATTACTTACAAACAAAAATGTACTTTTAAAACACTACCAAATACACAACACTTCCTTATAAGTGGTAGGAATCTTGCAGTCCGGCGGGGACAATGCCAGTCATTCTGCCGCCAAGCAGTTGTGTTAGAAAGGCACGGAATGCTAGGGTAATTAGTGGGCAAAGAGGTAGACCATTTTGTATCTGGGCGTGACGAGCGCAGCACACATGCAAGCACACTTTGTGTGGTACTCGTTAAGGGCACGCGGTACACTTATCATCAGATGCACGACTTGATCGTCTCGTCACTTTATTTCATAAAAAGAAAAAAAACCAAACCACTGCAACTTATAAAGATACAGTTAGTTCTTTCTTCATAGATCGGAACAAAAATTCATAATTTGAGAGATAGGTAACCGTGATTGACATTGACAGTTGGACATCTAACATCTTCAGTACGGCCCGTGACCATGAACGCTGTAGTGTTTGAAACGTCGGGATATTAAAATTAAAATAAACGCGATAAAATCCGTAAATAGTTTTATTTTATAAAAGAAAAAAAATTAATCGCCACACAGAAAAGAGTAATTTTATTATTAACAAATAGTTACATATGCCGGCCGTCACTAGTCGAAAACGCGAACACCAATTATAATCACCATCGTAACGTACTTACTGCACAATTCCTCAAAAACTCAACACCTTGTGTCCTTGTGATTTATTTGAACTTTCCGCTTTCCACAACAATGATTAATTTACAAATGTGTTGGGGCCCATTGCATTATGTAAATTAGGGGTATTCGGGTTGCGCGAATGTCGAAAATATGGCCCCCCGTGGGGCAGGCAGGAGAGCGCGTATCGCGTAACAAGCGTTGCCATCGTAAATGACGGGGAAATCCGTATGTAGCCCTCCATGGGGAAGGGGGCACCCGCGCCCGTAAAATATACAGATATTATTACCAATGTTCGCGTCGACGACGGCCTTATTGAAAAATATGCAAACATATACAGACGTCACTTTCGTAATTTCTCTCGTCTTGTTTTATTTAATGTTTGGTTTGTTTCGTACAAGTCATTTTTTTTACGAGACGAGCAGGTTGTTCCCCGATGGAGAGCGTCACACCTGCCCATAACAACACAGTACCACACGGAGCGTGTTTGGCTCTGTACTGCGCTCGTCACCCAGATATATTAGATGGTTTATCTCTTTGCCCTGTAGTTGCACTGGCATCATTGCCTTTCAAACCGGAACACAATAGTGCTTACACATTACTGCTTGGCGGCAGAATATCTGGCAATGCAGTGGTACTTCCCCAGTCGAACTTCGCAAGAGTCCTACCACTTGTAGACTCATGGGATTGATACATTACGTACTCCTCTTTCATACCGCTCTATCTGACGTAATATCTGAACTCACGTCCTTCTTACACATCATCTTTTACATAGTCCATCTAAACTTGCTTTGGCCTTCCTCTATTTCTATAATCATCTACATCATATTTGAACTGGCATATTTTGCTCCATAGATTTGATGACAATGTATCTAACGTTGTTATATTTATCGAATGAACAATGCAAATACTAAATTTTAATTTGGCGTTGGTAAATCGAATTAATGTTGCAAATTAGTTAGCCAAAAATAATTAATAAACGAAAAAGAACGAAAAAATAACATCAACACTAGTATCATTGCTTCGAGCGGGCCTATCTCGAGCGCCGCCGTGCCGCTCGGACAAACAAATAAAAACGGCTAAGCAAATATTAAATTGGGATCGCAAACAAATGAACCAATCTCGAATCTAATTACCGCGCGCGTTCGCCAAGCGGAACGATATTTTCCTCCGTATTTATGTCAGCGATAGGTACTACGAGTAGTGGGTGTGCGAACACTGAAACTTGGAACCAACAATACAAAATTTCGTTCCTTAGTAAGTCGTGAGGCTCTTTTGCAGAGTCCATCTGACACGGTATCACTTGCCAGTTGTTCTGCTGCCAAGCAGTAGTGTGTAAGCACTACTGTGTTCCGCTTTGAAGGGTAATGATGCCAATTCAATTACAGGGCAAAGAGATAGACCATCTAATATCTCTCAGTGACGAGCACAGCACAGAGCCTAACACGCTCTGTGTGATACTGTGTTGTTATGGGCAGGTGTGACGCTTACCATCAGGCGCACGACATGCTCGTCACGTAACTTATTCTCGTAAAAAAAGTGTGGAAGCACTTACGTTTGAAAGGCAATGATGGCAGCGTAATTACAGGGCAAATATATACTCTGTACGTATATATATATATGCTCAAAATAAGCAACGCTTTATCGACACAGCGGCGTAGCAATATTGATTGCGTTACAATTGCGTCCGCTGCATACGTATGGCAAGCCGTACACGTCACCACCGCATTATTTTATCGTTCGCTGCACGTGACGAGGTAAAGTCGCGTACTACGGAAATTTCGTGACGAATACACCGTTGTATCTATGAATTATGGTTGTTCTCCAGGTGATGATACTGCACTTATATGTTTATAGAATCGATGTAAATTTGTAGGAAACAAAATCCAGAAAATGAAATAAAAGCTTTTATAGATACATGTTAGAATATTTTTCGATATAAAGAAACGAGACAGACAACCCATTCGCCTGATAAGCAACCCACTTTTTAATCACAGTATAGTGTGAAACAGGACGTGCTCTGTGCTGCACTCATGACCTACCAGAGACTAAGAATGTTATAACTTTATGGCCTGTAACTAATCTGGAAGCATTGCCTCTCAAACTGAAAAACAGTATTTACACATCACTGCATGGTGGTTGAATAATTGGTAATGCAGTGAGTTCCTTGTATTTGTAACTTTAGGCACTATTTGTATATTTTTTTATTTATATATTATATGAAATTTGATGTTTTTGATTTCACATTGTAATTTGTTATAATGGTAATTTGAGTTAATTTTTCTTTATCTCCACGAAGAGACTCATTACGAGCGGTGATATTTTCAGATATATTGCCGGGGGACGCCGCTTTGAAACTTGACTCGTGGGAACGCATTAGATCGGAAAACTTTTGTATTATATCGTTAGCTGTGTCTCACCACTGTGATTGTTTGTGATTCACATATCGATTCATTAAAGTAGTATTTTTAAAATCACTATAAAATATATTATGCTATGCATTATTTTTATCTATATTTCAAAAATATATCGTAGGCACAAAGGTCTCCGGGTGCTGAGCGACTTGTATACACTAATCCATGAAAATCGAACCCGTAATACGGTGTGCAATAGAAATTGGAAAGGGGACCGCTTAAATCACTACTTCATACATGCAGTATATTAAGTATATTTATAATACGAGTACGTTAAATGTGCATCTACTTTTAGACATTGGTAGGATTTTTTTTGCAGTCCAACGGGGTACCAATGCAATATTCAACCGTCAAGCAAAACAGCAATCTCCACTAAAGTTCCAGTAGGAAGGGCAATGGTTCCATCTTAATTACTAGGCATAGGTCATGTTATACTCGTATCTCGGGGCGAGCGCAGCGCAGATTCTAGCAAGTTATGTATGTTACTGTGTTATTATAAGCAAATTAATTGTTTACCATCAATCGTACGACTTGCTCGTTTCATCACTTTATACCCTAAAAAATACACAGTGTGTTACATTATTAAGTTGTCAAAAGAGAGAATATTTTTCTTCGGAAAATAGTTTTTAGGTACAATACTTTCGCTGTTTTACTTGGTTCACTTTCACCAAGTGACGTTGCATAATGTGCATATAAGATACTGAACTTTTGCATAGGAAAATAAAAAAAGGTGAATAAATCTATCGCAAACCAAAAAATGAATACTATTCATTTAACAGTGAGCGCGAACTCAAATTGTATTCACTCACCAAAAGTAACTTTCTGCTACAAACTATCAACTTTTTGCCGTGCGATTCTTGCCAGAGTAAAACATTTAGTAAAGTAACAGCCTGTATATTTATCCCACTGCTGGGCATAGGCCTCCTCTTTTTACAGAGGGTATGAG